>JAHXMU010000126.1:30860-65668 GCA_019455685.1 Philornis downsi
TATAATATAATGTACTAGGGCAGTCCAAAAACGAACCGACCTCACAAAGAAGACATCAAAAGGTTGGGAAAATTTTTCTTTATTTTTCAACATAACCTCCTTTTACCTTTGCGCACATTTCCCTGTGATATTTAATAGCTTCTATACACGTTTATGGTAAGAACTGTCAAACTCCGTTAAATAACTATCATCCGAAGACTCCACCCCGTCATTGTTCGCAAATCTTTTACTATCGGCCCATTTTTCAAGTTTGGACATAAAAAATAGCCTGATGGAGCTAAATCTGGCGAATAAGGTGCGTGATGAAGTAATTCGATTTTTAATTCATTAATTTTGGCCATCGCAATAGTGGATGTGTGAACTGGAACATTGTCTTGATGAAACAATACTTTCTTTTTCGCCAAATGGGGACTTTTTCCACGATTTCATCACGTAAACTCTACAATAAATTAGCATAGTATTCGCCGTTGATGGTCTTTCCTTTCTGAAGATAATCAGCAAAAATTATCCCATGCACATTCCAAAAAACAGACGCCATGACATTCGCTGCTAATGAAACCGTCTTCGCCTTCTTTGGATAAGTTTCTCCTATTCCAGATCAATACTTTGACTGTTCCTTCGTCTCAGCTGTGAAATGGTGGATCAATGTTTCATTCATGCTTATAGATCGACGCAAAAAATCGGCTTTACTGGGGTGAAACATCGCCAAACACTCTACTGAAACATCTTCACGACGCTATTTTTTCTTTATAGAAAGTGAGAGCGGCACCCATTATGCGCACAGCTTTCTCGTTTTAAAATCTTCGCTCGGTATACGATGTACTATAGCACATTTTGAAATGCTTAACATTTCAGCTAGCTCACGCACTTTAAGCCTACGATCATCCAATACCATTTTGTGGATTTTCTTAAGCGTGTCTGGCGTGGACACCTCAATTAGTCGACCATTACGGTGTTCATTTCGGCAGCTCGTACGGCCTCGTGTAATCTTCGCTGCCCAATATTTTACGGTCGTAATTGAAGAAGCAGACTCCACCAAAGTAGAATTCAGCTCGGCTTTAGTATTGGTTGGACTGAGACCTTTCAAATGAAAATATTGAATTACATAATGATGACCAATTTTCTCCATGTTTACAAATTCACTGAGGACGTTAACTTTTAATGACTTAAATAAAAATACTAAATAATGTGCCGCCTTCAAACTTACTTAAAACATGTGCTTTATAAGTTTGCCATTTTTTACTAAAATAATTCTTTTTTTTTTCAAACTACCTGCACCATTTATATGTCAGGTCGGCTAGTTTTGGGACCGCCCATGTAACTTTGTGAATTAAAAGTGATCGTCCCACAGTGATCGTTCTTTATTTCATAAAAAAAAATTGTTCACATACAAGAATCTTTGCCTTTTTTTACTTAGTTCCATTTGTATTTACTTAGGCTAATAATAGCCTTCACATAATGCCAATTATTGAAGCGGGAAAATATAAGAATAGCTGCACATAAAAAGAGTTAACCAAGAAAGTTGAAAATTTTAGAAATCACAAAAATATTTTTACAAATGAAATTTTTACATATTAAAATTTTTACAATGAATAGAAAATTGTACACGTTTTTATGACGGTCAATTGTTTTCAACTTCGTTTTTGAAATCAACTCAAAAGCGATTACAGTGCACCTTGCGAGCACTATGAGTCATGTAAGAGAATTGAGCTTGATATTTCGAGGTCCTTTTTATATTTTACTCATCATTAAGGGTCATGGTATATTAAATTTGTGCTAAAGTTGGCAACATCGAGTAGCGCCTAAGTGAAACTATGCAAAATATGTAACAATCGACTTTGAAACACTTTTTCAGCTGTCTGTCCGCCCACCTCTCTACGCATTTATTCTTATTATACAAATTGCAATTTTGGAACCAATTTCAATAAAAAATTATATGTATAGTTGGTTTGAGCCAAGCAGGAGCTAACGCTCGCCATCGGTTTTGATACAGCCTTAACGAAGCTTCAAATTATTGCTTCTTAAAGTTGCAGTTTTTATTATAATTTCACTAAGTGAAAGCTAAAAGCTATTTCAATACAGTTTAACAAAGTACAAATATTTTATGAAATAACATCACTTATGAAAGAATTTACATTTTCAAAGACGTTTTTAAGTGATTTCACATAAATTCGGATATATAAAAACTATTCATGGCTAATGTCATGAAGTTGATCAGCAAAAACGCGAAAATGTTATTATTCTTCTGAAATTTGCAACATATTAACTTTTGTCCAATTTCGTTAACAATAACCGAACAGGAAGGATAAAAATTGGCAGTTTAACATTAAACTTTTGGAATTACATCCATTTACACTGATTTTTAGAATTAAATGTTATATTGTATACCTTAACAATTTTGGTCAGCGTTAATTTGTTCATTTTTATAGCTTTTATATTGCATTTTGTCAATATCTTGATTCGTTTTTTTTATTTATAGCACTTTATGTTATGTTATAGCACTTTTACACTTTTTTCGACGACTAAGCTGAAATTTATATGAACACCACAATGGACTCTCATCGACTCATAGAAAAATTGTTAATTTTTTTATATTATTTATATATTTATGTATTTTTATATTTATATATTTATTTATAAATATATTTATATTTATATTTATAATATGTATTGGTGTATTTATTTTATTTATACATTTATATGTTTTTTCCCGCACATACCAGGTATTGCTCTTTACTGTCCTATAATAGAAATTTGGAAAACGAATAACATCTCAAAGTAAGTTTTTTCCTGCGGGACCATTTCGTCTTAATAAAGACATTTGCGAGACACAAAGTTATGGACAACATGTCGGGTTAACGTCAGATTAATGGATGCAACAAAAACGCATCTTTCTCCTATATAATCTATATTTTTTTATGTTCTAAAATAAACTCACCTACTGCTGATACTGTTCCCTAAAAAGTTTATGATGTGGGAAGGCCTCATGTAGCATCTGTACAATATCACTGTATATGGCTTTTGTTTAATAAATAAATAGTACAACTGTTAAATAAACACTGCATACACATTAGCCCAAATTTTCGCTATCCTTTAAAAAGTTACATAAGATAATATGTTCTTGTTAATATCTTTACAATGTCACCGTCTGTTGTTTTTCATTAGAGAGTAAATTGTAAATTAGAAAAAAATTAAAAATTACTAAGAGATGAATTAATTTCCTGTACGGAAACAGATTTGAATTTGACATGCCTGTGAACCTTATTCCCTTATACAACCTTATTACTTATTTCCTTATTCCCCTTATTCCTAAGTTCACCTTATACCGAGTAGTTCGGCCTTCATCGCTCTTTTAATAAACACGCAAAAGGACGAACAAATATTGTAAGGTAGATATATATTTTTACGGCGATTAGAAATATATTCACTTTCTGACGTCTCAGATGAGTGCTTCTAATTATTGCACACGGGATGGCAGAAAAATTATTTCTGTTTTAATTCTGTAATAATTTTTTCTTTTACTTATTCTAATTAACACCGTTAATAAATGTTAAACACAAATAATCTGTGCTTAAATTTGAGGAATATTCTGAGTATTACAATTTCTGTGAGAAACAGTCTAGTGACAATATATATGTATTTCGATCAAAATCATTCCCTACAGAGATCATATTCATATGCAGCACAGGATTCCGAAGTCACGTTAGACCAGTATTTTAATGGTGATATTTTTTATATTTTTAACCGACAATTACGTCGATGTACTTGTATCTGACAAACAATTAGCGTAGTTGAATAATTAATGATTTTAGCAAAAAATCAAACTGACTTTCAGAATCACTGTGATATTATAAATCTAGTTGAATGAGTTTAAAAATAAGTGAGCTCACTAAATATGAGAAACTTTTTCATATCCATCCTATTCAAGGAATGCAAGGTAATTATTTGTTTTATATGTATTACAAACTATTGCTAGTAATGGTGTTTTTTTAACGGAATGAGAACAAATCTCACAACTGCATAATAAGGAACAATTTGGAATATCTTGTTTGCAACTTTTTTCAATATTCGCCACCAGTTAATTTTCTGATTTTATGCCTATTATATGCTAAGAAAAATCTAAAAAAACTACATTTACAGTTTCAGGTGATAAAATATGGGCATTCGAAATTAAATTACTTAAATTTTTTTCCCTTTTGGTATTATTGGATTTAGCAGTTGAGCAGAGACTTATATTAAGAACTGTAGTCCAAGTTAACCAAACTTAAGCATTAATAGTAATAATTAATTAATAATATATTAATTATAATAATAATAATTAGTAATAAGCGTTAATAATTAAACATACTTTGTCCATGTATGCTTTATAAACTATCCAACAGATTAGTTCTAGGACTTTCATTACGCATTACTGAACCAAAAAACGCCATCATTCTGTTTTTCATATAATCTGTACGTCAGACAGAAACTCCATTTGTGTGGAGTTTTATGAAGGAAAGTATTTGTGATTCTGTGCGTTTCGAAACTAAAGAAATTAAGGTATTTTAGTTTTGAGTTAGCTAGAAAAATCATCAAACAAACGAATGAATGTCCAGTAGAGACATTCCGAGAAAACCACTGTAGAATTGACTACCAATACGACCCCCAAATTTTTCCAATGAAATTATAAATAAATTGACGATAATGTGTCACCACTTTTTCCCAAAAATGCAAATCGGAATGCTTAACAAGTATAGTGGATTATATCGTATAATTACACTAGCCAACTAGGTTTTGAACTGGAGCAACCAAATATTTTTCCTAGAGTAATTTAGTGGGTTGACTTCGAATCTGTAATTGGCTTTTCTTTACCACGTCAGGTTTACAAGATACAAAAAAATGTTTTTATTCGTTTATTACATAAAAATCATTCGTTTATTTAAAAATCAATGAAGTTTCAAAAGTGAATTGCATTATTTGAACGTCGTTTGTATTTTGTTGTTTCGGTTTCACGTATTAAAGTCCAGCAAAATTCTAACAGCATGCATTTATCCCTAAATCCTTAATAATTTCTTTCAATTTCTCCTTGTTCGTCGCTCACCGCGCTTACGTTTTGTGGAAAAAAAAAATCTAACTGCGAATGAAGAGAATGCATTTTGAGTGACAATCGTGTACCTAATTTGGATCATTAATAATTTATGTATGTGAAATGTTTTATTTTCCTAGTGAATACTCAGTTCTCTTATGACATGTAGCGCGACTGCCTCGTAGATTAAGGAAACAGCAATATTTTGCGAAACTTCCTTGCATACCAGTCAACAAACTAATGGCCTAAAACAGATAAATTTACAGTTATTTACGGTGGTCTATATTATATTTACAAAGAAATTTTAATCACACACCTTAAGGTCACCACAGATCTGCCATTTATTTTCGTTGCATTTAAGTAATGTCAAAATTTTAGTCGTTGATTCATAATTTTGCTTTGTATTAACAGCATGATCAATTGGTATGGATGGTTTTTCATTCCCTTTATGCAAAAAAAAGCCTTTAAACTGTACTTAGATCCATCAATAAATAATCTCCATTCATTTTTGTCATATAGCTGGTTCATTTTTTGAAATAAACCACTAACATCACTACAGTATAGAGTAGAGCGTTTCTCTTCAAAATATGCAGCCAATTCCAAGCTTCTATCTCTATAGATTGTTACTTTTGTGCCAACTGTAAGATGTTTTCACTGCTGCATGCGTGAAGCTAGTAATTTTGAGTCTTTCTCCGTTAAATGTAAATCCCGGATTAGATCATTCATCTCAGCTTGAGTCACTAAATGGCGTTCATCATCAGCATGATACAAACTACCACTGCTGCTGCAAGATGTTTCGGACTCATTGCTCGTAGCACGGGGAATGACTAAAAATGGATCATTTGGTATACGTTGAACTGGACATAGATGGGACATTCGCGTAAGTAATATTTTTTCGATTTTTCACATTGAATCCAGCAACTTTTGTTAAACAGAAATAACAATCGGTTTGGTGGTAACTTGACTCTCTTCAAGGTACTGGAATTGACAAATCGAAATAGATCTTCTTGCTACTTGATAATTTATTATTTAATTATTAACAGCTATTCGTTAAGTATTAGATAACACTAATTTTTCGAATATTCTTAGCACTATGTTTAATCAAAGCTGGAGCGGGCGAAAAGAAACACTAGCGTCTGGTTAATATGCCCTATTTTGACACTGTACCTTAGTGATTGGTTATCCAAAATTTAAATATTTGTTTGTATTCTTAAGATTATAAATGATTATATGGCAAATTAAGATGGTGAACTTCATCTAAAATTAAAGAAACGCCAGCCTCACTTACATGTTTACTAATTGTATTACATACCTACATTTTTATAGATGTATTTTTAACAACTTGTGGCGTCTTTGAACAATTTTTTATTTGATTGAGCAACGTTTAAAACTCAGCATGTCTCACATATATTTTATGATTTTTTGCAGCAATTAGTACTAGAAAAAACAGAAATAATTTCCACATTTCCCACTAGGAATTCTGTCCTTTAAAGTGCAACGAATAGTTTAAAGGCATTACAATATTAAACCAAATATTCTCACATTATTTGAAAAAAAGATTCCATTTACAAAAAAGTGCAACAAAAAAAAAACTGTCGAACAATAATAGTAACCAAAAACCAAATATCACGCCGGTAGTTTTCTTACAGGACATTTGCGCACCATATCCTTTTTTAGGCGCCAACAGCTGGAAGAAAGCCAAACACATGAAAACAAATCATTTTGTAACGACTTTTTCCTTTCGTTTCCTAAATCATGGTACGTGCTAAGAATTTGGCAGATGTACATACCACCAAATTGAAATTTTAAAGATTTCTTAAAGAAAAATAACGATTCCTCTACACCAAGGACAATAAGATGGAAATGGCAGAGACAAGGGTTGCAGTAACAACAGCGGCAGCAGCAGAATTTATAATATAATTTTATGAGCGAAAAAGGAGCCACCACCATTACTAACATAGTCACCATATTAATGATCATCCCGATCACCACGCCACCAAGGGGGATGAATTAAACGCATTCCAAGGCATTCATATAATGGATAAAAGATTAGAGGTGCATTATTGTTTTGGTTTCACGACCAGGTAGTAGTTAAGTCACCCTCCGGGCCAGGCAGATCGCCAGATTGTGGCACAGGATAACTGGAATATCAAAGTGCATGTGTTTGCAAGGTAATGATGGCAAATGCCCAGAATATCGTACATGAACAGCACATGCGCAACCGAGGATGATTCGCTATTCTTGTTTTGGGGTGGTAGTTGAAGCGAGACTGTCAGGAAAAGCACCATAAGGTGAGTTGACACAGCTGCCTTCCAACACAGTAAGGCATTTAGTTAGGATTCGACAATGTACCATTTCCAATATTATGCTAAATGCCGATACAATTTTGAATATCAAATACGAAATTTTGAAATACCGGCAAGCGAGACAGCGTCATTTGCAAGGTATCAAGGAAGAAGGACAATTATGAAGGAAGTCCGCATCCACTCAATTTCTAGATCATAATGATTATTGCAAACACTGCAAAAGACGCTGATGTGTTTTAAATTTCAGCGTAGTACCTATTTTGTGTGGGGATGTTATTGTAGGTACTTTTTCTTCTCCCCTATAGTAATGTTAATGGTTGATTTCGTTTGTTTCTGTTGTTTTGAAGGATTACAGAAAGGATATACTTCACGTGCTACAGTAGGTAGCATTTCATTGCATTCATATCAAATCTAAAAAAATATACCTATACGAACGTTAATAATAATAATAATAATAATCAAGATTTGTCATCAAGCGACTTCTATGGATTTATTTCAGAGGAAACAAACGAAATGATTTCGATTATTTATTATATTGTAGTCAAAGGCGATTACGAATAGCTAAATATGTAAACGTGAATAGCGAAAGATGTATGGTAAGGAGCTAAACCAGAAAATAGATAAACCTATACTTTAAATTGGGTAATCTCTACCTTAATTTGATTAGAAGAGATGAGGAATAGAACATGCTTGATGACGCGGCCCAAAACACCCCATTTGCCTGGAAAATTTTAAATAACAGAGATATCAACTGGAATTTAATTTTGCATTGCCATTAACAATGAAAGCAAAATTAAAAGTTAAATGATTTAAAGATTGTTTCTAAATATGTTCTCTTCTAATACGCACTGAAATACTTACAAAAGCGATTACATAGGGGACAAAGGTCATTACATAATGGTGTCAAAACCGCCGGTCTGACAAAGTTGTTAGCTGTTAATGAAAGTGTAGTGAATAATCCGAATTTCAATTCAGAGCACTAACCGTGTGATAACCGATTTCTTTTGTTCTGCAATTAAAGATTATAAGCTGGACGATATGTGGTTTTAACAAGATGGTGCCACGAGCCTCACAACATGACCAATTTTGGCTTTATTGCATGAGAAGTTACCAGAAACCGTAATTTCAAGTTTTGGTGATGTCAATTAGCTACCAAAATCATGCGATTTGACGCCGATAGTTTTTTTTTTTTTTTTTTTTTTGTGGGGCCACATTAAAGACCATGCTTACGCGGATAATACCCAAGAGTTAGGGCGTTTGAACTAAACTACCACAAAAGGATTCACTACTGCAATCAATCCAAAGGCGGTCATTTAAACGACATTGTGTTTCGTACATAATGGCAAGGTCCAGGCATTATAATGAAATAAAAACTTCATCGAAATCATAGCTTTATGTGTGTTTTATTTAGCGTTACTTTTGAAACCAGAAAATAGATAAACCTATACTTTAAATCCAATAATCTCTATCTTAATTTGATTAGAAAAAAATGGGGAATAACACATGTTTGATGACGCGGCTCAAAAGATTTCCCTGGAAAATTTTAAGTAATAGAGATAACTACTGGTAAGCTCGCATATATATTTTTGGGTTAACGCATAAAGTCAGAAGACATTGTTGTTCTTTTAATTCCAACTAAATGGAAATACTATAGGGTGGCTCATAAGTAACGCTAAGATTTGATCAGTGAATACATTTTTTGTTTAAGTCTTTTTTTTCGTCTCTTTACAGAATTAACTAAATGATGCTTGGAAAATTTATGATGGAAAGGCTCAGCACAGAACAAAGAACCAAAATTGTTCAATTTTACTTTGAAAGTCAGCATTCAATTATTTAGATCATATCGACATTTCTTTTATATTCGAAATGCACCTAGCGCTGCAACAATTTACCGATTGGTTCAGCGTTTTGGGCAACAAGGGGCTGTCTGTGATCTTCCGCGTACTGGAAGACTTCGTGCAGTTTAAAGTGAAGTGCAAGCAAGTATTGATTAAAACCCCGAAACTTCCACCAAGCGACATTCTCAGTAGTTAGAGATGTCTAGACGGTCTTTGCAAAGAATTTTGTATATGTTATATATTTTCTCATATAAAATGCAATTGACTCACGGGTTAAAATCAAATGATGCACAAGGAACCATTCAATATAGTCGCCGTTAACGTTATTTATCCCCTTTATATCAATTATGAGTTTATTATTTTCTTTAAAATTATTATACAAAAAAAAAAATAAATAAATAAATCAATAAAATAAACCACAATCATATCATATAGGAAAATCAGAAACATGATTGGAAGACTATTCCTGCCTTTATGTTCACTCAAGAAGAATGATCTTTATATGAAACGATTTTTTACAAAATATGAAATTGTCAAAACTTGACTTTTCCTGGATTACTTAACTGGAAGGTAATATTTCAAATTATAATTTGTTACATTATACCGACGTTAGGTTATGCTGCAGGTACATAAACCTGGAAGTTAGTAGGGTATTTGGAACCTTATGTTCTGATAATGATTATAAAGGGTGTCCCAACAAGGACGCAAGATTTAAATTAGGCGCCATTCGAAGTGTCATTGTTTGGCATTTGAACAATTGTTGTTGTTTGCTAGTAGAAGGTACGAGGTTAGTAAAAATGGTGCGTTACACGAATGAACAACGCATTCTTATTGTGAAATTGTTTTACCAAAATGGTGAAAGTTTTGCGGCTCCAGTTCGCAAATTGCGATAAATTTGGGGTCACAATAATACTCCAAAAGAATCAATTGTAAAGAGATTAATGAATAAATTTGCCAAACCTGGGTCTGTTAGTGATGTAAAGACCACAACGCGCCTTCGACCAGGTCGCTCAAACTCCATCCACCTCAATTCGACACCGAGCTCAGCAAATTGGTGTCTTCAAATCCACTATGCAGCGAATTTTGACGAAAGATTTGCGTCTCCATGCATACAAATTTCAATTAACTCAGGAACTGAAGCCAGCTGACCATGGACAGCGAAGGGAGTTCGTTAATTGGGTATTGGAGAGACAACATGAAAATGCTGATTTTGCCGATAAAATCATCTTCAGTGACGAGGCCCATTTCCATCTTGATGGCTTCGTCAATAGGCAGAATTGTCGCATTTGGGGTGAGGAAAATCCTCGAGTGATTCACGAGAAGCAAATGCATCCTCCACGTGTCACTGTGAGGTGTGGATTTTGGGCTGAAGGAATCATTGGACCTTTTTTTATAAAAATGAGTTATGTCAAGCGCAAACAGTCAATGGTGTTCGGTATCGTGAAATGATAGCTAGTTTTTTCGATGCCTACAATTGAAGAAATGAATGTGGAGGGCATGTGGTTTCAACAAGGCGGCGCCACATGTCATATAGCCAGAGAAACAATATCTGTGTTTTATTTAAAACTTAAATGTTGCGTTCTTGTTGGGACACCCTTTAGTACAATCAAATGCTATTGCCTACTACGATTTTTATTTATTATGATCTGATATTTATGTATATTATAAATATACATGGTCATCGGATATTAAATATTGTGTTTTACAAACTGCGTTTGAAACTTCTGATTGCTTAATATTTATATTTGCATGCCCAGAACTTCAATCAATGACCACTATAGGTGTAAAACTTCTTTGCATTGAGTGCATTTAAATATAAATTTTCTTTTCATATTTCTGCGATTGCGTTAAAATTAACAATGGAATTGCAAAATTTTCATAAATCGCTCTATCGACGCGTTAATATCATTTTTATTGCACGGGTGTTATTTATCTACTTATACCTTTTGATATCTTGTCTAATCTGTGGATGCTCCTGCATACGAGTATATCTCTGGAGAGCTGTTCTCGTCTGTTACATTTTATAGATATTTTTTTTTAATTACCGTTAGTTATGTAAAGTTCTTCTTGATCGTTAACTAAATAACCCACCACAAAGGTATCACATTACCCATGTCTCCATGTTACCAACACAACACATCCATAGAAGCCTTTTGGAAGATTCGCTCTAGCTTCTTGGCGATCACATTGTCGTCATCCATTCCATGGTTCCATCTTTCTGTTATGTTGTTGTCGGTGTTGGCAGCGGCGGTATTTCTTAACTGCTCATCAATGAGCGTAGTATATGGTACTATTGTTGTTGTTCTTGTTGTTGCCCCAATGGCTCCTTTTTAGTTAGCTGTGTGCTTAGTGACCTGATAAGTGTTTATTGTTGTAATGCGCTTAGATGGTGGCATGGTTAGCTGGCTATTTGGTTGGTTGGTTGGTTGGGCGCATGCGCATCTATCTGGCTATGTTTGGATGCGCATGCGCCCCGTATTTATTGGCAGCAGCTGTTTGATCCAAAGTCGTTGGTTGTTTGTCTTTTACGGTTGTTTTGCATTCTTGTGCATCATTTCTTTCGTTTGGCGTTTAACTCGTGTCCGTTCGCTGTTGCCTGTTGGTATGTGTTGGAGTGAATGCATCCGTCCGTATCGTATGAATGTGCGGCATTTGATATCAGGCGCCAATATTTCTAAGATCTTTTGTGTTGTGATTTTGTTTCGTTTTTCTTGGAGTTTACTTTATTGTGCCTATTTTTATCATTGTCACTGCGCTTGTGCAGATATCGTATTTTCTTTTGCTGTTTTTAGCTCGTGTCATTTATTTAGTCTTCAGTTACAAAGTCGTCTTTCAGCGGCAGTTGCTGTTTATTTGCAACGTTTTCGAGATTACTAATTAATTTTCCGTTTTAATGTAAATGTAAGCAAGCATCGAATGTGTGAAAATGATAAAATTAACTAATAAATAATTTTGAAAAAATTTCATTTGTCATTTGCTTAGCCAAAAGTCTGAAAAATGTTATCAGGGAAATATACAGAAAAATGTTGTCCTACACCTGAACGGATTGATAAATTTTTGTTGATGTGATGAAATTCAGTTCACAAACAAAAAAGCTTCAATTCCCATTGTAATAACTAGCAATTAATACGACACTTCATAAACTAGATACATTCTAGATCATCCTAAAAATTAGACTGAATTTAAGGATATCTCTCCCTCCACGTGCAAGGAGGCTGAAAATATGTTATGAAAATGTCTCCTAGCCATAGACTAACCATAATCGGCCAGAAGAGATGAAATCTGTTCATACAAAGATTAGATGTTTGATCGTTTAGATGACGGTTAAAACATAATCTATTATTTATTATGCGCTACATTCGAAAAGGAAATACAGTCGCTTCAGTTTTCTGCGCTCCTGTTATCAAGAGTAACATTTTCACTACTTCCGAAAGCGCAATATATGCATATTCGTCATTTCCAAAGAAGCATTTTCATACCGCTTCTGAATCTAAATAAACCCGGTAGTTCTTATTAAATTGAATTTCATTTACGTATTTTTAATTCGTTTGGATTCAACTGCCATATAATCACACTTGATAGAAACACAGTTTTACGGTTTAATTTAGGTCTAATCTCTAATCTAAAAATAAAATTTTTTGATCAACTGAAAAATTTACTACCAAGTAAATAACAAAATTACTACTTATCATTGCTATAATAATTCTTATGAAAATGAGAAGAAGACACACCATAAAAACCTGCTTCCTTCCTAGGACAAGAAAATGTTAAATTCATTGGTGAATACGCAAGTTTTCAATGCACTACTGCAAAAATTACGATGAATTTCAGCTTCCGCGGATGCAGTTATTTTACTGAGAATAGTCGGAAGTTCTAGTTCAGCGTGCTACGGCCGAATACAGCAATATTCTTTTCTCCATTTCGAGGCTGTCATTTTATCGACTGCCGAAGTACATTCAGCACTTCAGCATAATGGTCATCAAAGCTCATGCAGCATCCGAGAGAGTTCGTAAATGAATAACTTTTAGAGGCCACTTTAAATGATGGAGTAATACATCACAATTTTCGTTCAATGATGTCAATAGTATCAACGTACACTACAAAACACTGTTCAAAACTGGTGTCAATCGTTTTTTCTGCAGCTTTTCTCACCATCATCTTCCTAAGAATGTTTAAGAAATCACATGATAGACTATTGCTTTAAGGCTTTATTTGGTGCAAAAATAAATTCTTTGGCTATCTTCACTGACATCTCCTTTAATAGATTATTTTCCAGAGTTCCTATTCAGGGGATAAACCAATGTTTGAGATACAAAACATAAAATAATAACCGAAATCATGGTATCTGATAAAATATGGGAAGTTCTAGGCCGGAAGTTGTACGCAGACTAGTTCCGAACATAGGATATATAGGTATATGTACAAATGAATGGAATTTTATTATTTAATAATATTGAATATGTTTTTGGATAAGACGTGAGAGCAATATAAATCTAAAACCATAGCATGGGTTGAGCATCTGTCTAAAAACAAAAGCCAAAAAGATCCATTGAAAGTATGGTTGATTCTCTGGTCAGTCAAAGCATATACGCAAAACATGGCAAATTTTTAATGAAAACTTTGTCCTGTTAAAAGAATAAAACTAAGTTTTATCAAAACAGAGCCATGTTGACTTGCTCCTGATCCGATTAAGATATACGTACTTAATATAAACAAATTCTGGAAACGATAGAATCCAACTTGGATAGTCTACATTTATAGAGGCCATATCAGATTATACACTGCCATAATTTAACATATTTGACACTCGATTGAATCAAATCATTTGCGTAATATGTAATCAAACTCAAACCAGAACCGTGGCTTTTGGAAGCGATTATGCTTTATTTGGACCGTCTGCTTGGGATGTATCAAACATATATAGTCCATTATCTTCAGGGTTTGTGGTGGAGCGATTAAATCAGGTTTGTTAATATAAAGAAATATAAGCACAAACTGCATTTTTTTGGAATCTACAAAATCAAGCTTGGTTCAAGCACCTGTACAGGCAATATACAAAATCATGACACCACGGAATCCATTTTCAGTAGACTTAGTGTGCTACTAAACTAAAGTACATGCACAACTTTAATAAAATTCAAATCAAAACTGTAGCGTTGGAAAGTGATCACACTTGTTTCGTGCAATCAATTTGTTTGCGGACCAAATCACAACAATGGCCGATGATGCCCGGATCCAACAGAAGATGCCCTCAGTACAATCCAAATATATGTGTCAAAATGAATTGAAATTGTTTCCTATTGGCAAACTGTATCGTTTACACAAATATATGTAGACAAAGAGATGGACGAAAAAGTGGTGTAAATTTCATTTTTCAGTTTTTCACCCGGCAACACTAAACAGAGTACAAAAAATGTTTCAATTGTTTTAATATAAGAAAAATAACCGACATTCCAGCCATTATTTGAATACAATTTCATTCGTGTCGTAGCTCCAGCTGGCACATAGCACATATCTATGGTACCAAATTTTCAAAGGCATTGCTGACGGCCTGTTTGATGGGCTGTATGACCTGATGATCCTTTCAGCTAAGTGCGCACAAAATATTCATATTTCATATTCAAATATTCAATATTCATAAATCTCTAGCGCCCATAGTTGTTCAAAACGAATCATCCAGCAGGAATTAAAAAAAAGATGAAGAAATGGTATCACCATCTCAAATCGAAACAATGCTATAGCTTTTTGTAGATGCATTGGCTTCTCATTTCACATGTCAAATGGTCGATACTCCGAAACGTTAATTTTGAGTGCGTATACAGAAACCTAGTTAAAAATGCGTGTCATTGAAATCGACGTGTAATATTATTTTCGTGTTCAGATTACTGATTTATATTAACAATATTCTCTTCAATTTAGTAAGCAGAGTAAGTCTTTCTAAATTTTTATGTATTTAAAGAAAAAAGAACAACTAAAGGCAACAACGCACAAGTAATAAGTTAGTTCTGAATAACAACAAATATCACACAGAAAAGTTGGAAAAAATTTCCTTTTAGCTCGATAAATATTTTCCAGCGATATTTAGTTGGTTATATGCTCTGTTTATAGTAAGAACTGTCAAACTCCTTAAAATAGCCATCAATCGCAGACTCCACCTCTTCATTTTTCACAAATGTTTTATCACCGAGCCATTTTTTGCAAGTTTGGAATTAGAATATAGTTCGAGGGAGCTAAATCTAGCGAATAAAGTGCGCGGTGAAGCAATTCGAACTTAAAATTGTTAATTTTGTTCATCGGAATAGTGGATGTGTGAACTGGAGCATTGTTTTGATAAAACAACACTTTAATTTTCGCCAATTGCCGTCTTTTTTCCATAATTTCATCACCTAAACGCTGCAATAAATTTATACAATATTCGCCGTTGATGGTTTTTCATTTCTGAAGGTGATTAATAAAAATAATCTCATGCTCGCCCCAAAAAACAGACTCCATGACCTTGGCTGCAGATGGAACCGTCTAAGCCTTCTTTGGGCACGATTCTGCCATTCCAGTCCACTGCTTTGACTGTTTTTTTGTCTCAGGTGTGAAGTGGTGGACCCATGTCTCATCTATGGATATAAATCGACACAAAAATTCTGCTTTATTGCGGCTTTATCATCGCCAAACACTCTACTGAAACATTTTCACTATGCTGGTTTTGTTCTATTGAAAGCAAGCGCAGCATTCATCTTGCGCACACTGATGTGAAGGTTTTACATGAGTCTTGCTGAAAAGCTTTACCCATGGTGTGCCACCACACAGGTGCCGTTTCTAATTACATACTTTTTCTTGGTTATGTGTTCTTTCTTTCTTTAGGTGACTGCCGGCACCCCTTTGGTGTACTCACACTAATCCCGGAGGATTAGTTAGACTACCAGAGATTGGAAGTAGGTCCCTTGGAAAAACTTCCTCAGGTCTCACCCCCGCACTCAGCCAAAGTACCTTTGTAGTCACTTGGTATGAAGTGAACTACCTCCCGGGTAGGAGTTGAGGTATCTAGGAGAACCTCGGATAGATATGAACAGTGTTTTCCAAGCTGATGCCTTCCTTCACCAACGCTTGAGCAACGCAACAACCCTGAAAACACTTGTTCGGGCAACCACAGCCAGCACGATCTCCCACCAGGGGTCCAGCACCAACTGACCAACAAGGAACAATATTCCTTGGGCTCGTGGTCACCCGTGCTACCAGAAGAGAAAAACCCTCTGGTCTGGGTTTCGCAGACAAGCTACTCCAGTTTTGCTTTATCATACCTCGCATGGAACTGGTAATCCATAATAATACGGCATAGATTTTCAATGTCCGAGGAGAGAATATCAACACAGCAAAAAGCAAGTATACCATGCTCCTATCATAGCTCATTAACCAGATCTCTCTGGTCATACAACTATATTTACGGAAAAGATAAATCTTCTGATACCTCCCGACGGCTTCTCTATGTCGCACCTGTTGCCAGGATGTGTCTTGTTTAACTATGAATCTCCCCTTTACTTGGTTTTCGAAAAACGAGGCCCAAGATCAGTTTGAAACATATTATAGGTGAATCCCAAGACATAATCCACCTTTTCCTAGGGCGCCTGGCACAAGGCCACATTATTTTGTTTTTCTTCGCAAGCATCATACCCTTTACCTGCTTAATTACAGGATCAGGTAGAGAGGCCTGCGTTCTAGGGGTAAGCGGTACAAAGCATCCTAGGAAACACCCGCCTACCCACACATCTTGCGCACAGCTTTCTCATCTTCAAATCTTCGGTCCATATACGATGTACAGCACTTTTTGAAATGCCTATTTTAGCTAGCTCACGCATGTTCAGCCGAGAATCATCCGATATCATTTTGTGAATTTTCTAAACCGTGTCTGGCATAGTCACCTGAGTTGCTCGACAACTACGGTGTTTGTCTTGGCAACTCGTACAGCCTCGTTTAAACTCTGTTACCCAATATTTTACAGTCGTAAACGAAGAAGCAGACTCCACAAGTATAGAATCTAGCTCTGTTCTAATATTGGTTGGACTGAGACCTTTCAAATGGAAATATTGAATTACTTAACTGTCGTTTACTTTTGACGGCTCAACTAAAAATACTAAAAATACTTAAAACATATGTTTTATAAGGTTGACGCTCTTCACCAAAACAATTTTTTTTTTCAAACTACTGGCTACTGAATTTTGTGACCGCCCTTTTACAATAAAATGAGTTTTAATGCATCTTGTTCAATTTTTTTTACAGGCTTTGTTTAATCAAGATAATTTCAAAATCATTCCAATAAACATCAAACCCAAATACTTTGAAAAAATAACATAATATAATAAATATTTACAATGTAAATATATGCAATACATACTTTGATAACAAATATAACTTAACATGAAATTAACTTACCTTGAACTTGATAAAAATCATCGAAATTTGGGCCTGTGAAAAAGGATGTTTATGTTAAGACATATCAAATATTAAAAATGCGCAAAAAATCAACACTTGTAAGATAACAGTTTGAAGTTGACACATACAAATTGATAACATTACTAACAAAATTCATCATATGAATTATGAAGAGGGAAAATATGAGACGGGTTAATTAATTATAGTCAATTGGAGATCAATGAAAATTACGTAAATTTTTTAGGAATCCCTATTATATCTCCTGATTAGCAGACGTAAACTACTCACTAGCAGTGTATTGGGTACACCAGGGAGAGAAAGCAATTTCCTACGCCTAAAATGTGGTCAGAAACCACGAAATCAAATAAATAATATTTTTGGAAAAAACTATAGAGAGGACACTTTTTTTGACAACTTATTTCAATTCCTAAACAGGCTAATCTTTCAGCTCTGCATATATCAGCTCACGACTCTCAATTTATTTAATATTTTCGCAGTTTGTTCAACGTTTTACAGAAAAACTTCTGCGATGTCGATAGCTGCTCTCCGCTTTCAAATGTCTTCCCTCTTAAGAATATTTTTGTGTTTAGAAATAAGAAATAGTAATCTGGGAATTATACTGTATAGGGAAACAGTTCGTGAGAGGTATTGAATGAAGTAGCTGGATTTAATAGAATTTATGTAGAAAGATGAAGGTTGAATTTTTGAAATATTGGTGCATCCATAAAGCGAATTGTGCAATTTTTTTTTTTGTTTAGAAAATTTCATATACTTCATCTGTCAAAATAGATGCCCGATTGTTGATTTGTAGTTTTTTTTTTTTTTTTTTTTTTTTTTTTTTTTTTTGCAGAACAAAACAGTATTGCGCAGTGTAAATACAGAGCATTAAGATGAATTTAGGTCTGAGGGAACCCACAAAAAAACTTATGACTACACATTTGTGCTATATGGTTTTAATATTTAATTCATTTAGAAAGTAATGACAAATTCCCTAATATTTTATGGACCATTTCACAAAATGAATTCAACCCTATAAAACTTTTATCATATGTATAAATAACAAACAAAAGTTACTGAATATGAATTGTCACGCAGGAAGAGTCACCAAAACGAAACTGAATCCGAAAATAGTTTTTATTTGTTTCAGTTTCTGGAACCTAAATCATTATTAATATCCTAATTTCGGCAACCGAACCAAAATTATGTTGAATTTGGTTTCTGTTTCATGCACCCGAAAAGAAATTAGGAACAATTTTGATTGCGATTCAGTGTATTAAACCGAATTTGAAAATTTTCAGTCCCAAGAAAAAAAAGACAATGTTTTTGTTTAGCTGTGAAAATTTCTGAACATTTGATATCATAAATTGGGAAAATTAATTACATAAACTGAATTTCTACGTTTCACAGTTGTCTCCAGACATTTTCTCCACCAAAAAGCGAAACTACATTCGGTTTCAGTTTCGATTCAGAATAAGAAATGAAATTGCATTAGGATACATTTTCGATTTAGAGTCTCGAATCAAAGTGTCGAATTCATCATATTTTCATAATGAAACGTAATTTAGTTTTAGGAAAAACAAAAAAAAAAAATAATTTTTTACTTAGTTATCGGAAGGAAATGCACGGTATTAGTTACCAGGTATGGGAAAGGGCAAGACCAACACATATAGGGAGGCTCATAAGTAACGTAAAGATTTGATCGGTGAAAATATTTTTTGTTTGTCTTTTTTTTCATCTCTTTACAGAGTTAACTAAATAATACTTGTGAAATTTATGATGGAAAGGCTCAGCACAGAACAAAGAACCAAAGTTGTTCAATTTTACTTTGAAAGTCAGCATTCGATTATTTAGATTACATATATCGAAATTTATTTCATGTTCAAAATGCTCCTTGCGATCCTTCTTTGTGATCTTCCGCGTGCTGGAAGACCTCGTGCAGTTCGGAATGAAGTGACCATTGCTCGAGTGCAAGCAAATATTGAAGAAAACCCCGAAACTTCCATCAGGTGACGTTCTCAGCAGTTAGAGATGTCTAGGCGGTCTTTACAAAGAATTTTACATATGTTACATCTTTTCCCATATTAAATGCAATTGGTTCACGAGTTAAAACCAAATAATGCACAAGAACGCATTCAATATAGTCGCCGTTAACTTTACTTATGCCTCACCCTTTAGTACTTTTTAAAAGATAGCCTGGTTGGTTAAGTCGTTATCGGACGTACAGGAGGAGTCGGTTTTTGAAGAGCTAACTTATCTAACGACTAGTTGGTATATCGTTCTCTACCATATTATCCGCAATTGCAATTCACCATTACAAGGGCAAACTCCCCGTGAAAAATGAGAGAAATTATTTGCATTTCCCATTTTTCAATGGTTTTTTTTTAAATAAACAAACCTCGGAAACTGTTTAATAAGAGATCGGGGTCGTTCCAGATCACACACTTTCAAGCAAATTTATTAAATTAAATGATAACTGCATTAAAATTCAAACTCCAATATTTACACAAATCCGTGACTTCTTACATTTACCGCCAGCTTATGGAGTCTTCCTCATAAACCGTTTCCAAGAAGAAACAAAAGTGACTCATTAATTAAACACCAGCTCGTAAAATTTAAGATATTTACAAATCATCACAAATGAAATATGTGTGCAAATGTTTATTATGGTATTAAAGTTTTAATAACCCCAACGATATATCAATTTTTTGGTGAACACTGATACCGATATCAGCGATCACAACCAACATATACTGAAGTCTAACAAAAGAAATCAAAAAATAAAAAATTTTTTTTTTTTTTTTGTTATAACATAAACTGATGTTAATCTCTTTTTCTCATGAAAAATCTCAACTAACAAAATAAAAAAAAAACATTGGTAAAAAACTATAAATTCTGTTTATAACATGATTCATAAATCGTAACAAAATACTAGAACCAAAACCGAATAATATTAGCGAAAAGGTTAACAATTGTATTGTTTTTCGGTGTTACAGCAGCTTTAGCAACCGCAACAGCAGTCGCCGTCATTAGAGCTACTTGCTTTAAGGCTCTCCCGATGGGGAGACAACTCCATATGGGGTCTAAGGCTCACAGAGCAACCAGAGCCATCAAACAACCGAGCACAAAGGTTAAGAGGGCTTTAAAGGTTCCCAGAAGATGAATATCTCATTTTCAATAAACAGTCAACAAAGCGAACGCATAAGCTTAAGCAAACAATAATCCATAAATAAACAAAATGTTTAGATTTAGTTTCGATTTTAACAAATTTAGGAAAAATTTAAATATTTATTAATTAGTGATCGATATTAAATGCTTTTTTTTTCATACGGCCAAGCACACACAGCCAAGCGCCTAACAAAAGACCCAGATCCCAGCTGGCGACGACTAATTTAATATATTGTCACTGTTTTTTTAATGAAATACCTATGACTCACAGTCACGACCTTAGGCTCGAAATTCACATTCGAAACGATATTTAAAACAATCTCACATTTATCCATAGAAGTCACACGCTACTGCCATTTAATACGGCGATGACAACGCCGATAGCACTAAGCGCCGCCGACAATGCTATCGATGCCATAAGAGATGATAAAACAAATTAACTTCCAAATTATATCCGAATTTATAAAACATAATACCTACTAAACGTTACTACTGTTTGTATAATCTAATATTTTCATTTGACATATTAGTTGAAAACCTACGGCGAGCAGCAAGCGTTTCATGGGTGTTCTTTCATAATTTATGCAGAAGAGGGTTAAGTGATTGAGGACAGTTTCTGAGGTGAGGTCGTGTGATGAAGAAATTTCCAGGAAAAATTGGTTTATTATCTTGAAAAGTTATTATGAAGGAAAATTTTGTTAAAAAAAAAAAATTCTTACGATAGGCTGGATGTTATGACACCGCTACATTTCATAGGAGGCGGGTAAAAGCTTTTATTTATAAATATTAGTTTTAGTTTTTGACATCAATTTGTGAATTAGGAAATACCAAAACATAGACAACACGAGTATTGGTGAAAATCTTAACAGATTGTGCATAAGACAGTTCACTAAAACGGTTAAATGGGTTATCTTAGTTCTGCCAATTAATTACATTTTCCTAATTGTTCATGTTGTTGCTATAAATTACAACATCCTTTATAATTTTTCCAGGGCAGAGGCTTGTTGGAAAAGAAGTACCAAATATTCGGGCATATGCAATTTTTTAATGTTTGTGGCTATTTGGCCCCAATAATTTGATTTTTACCCATGAATATCTCCACTCGAATACTTATAAAGGATATAAAGGTTACCCATTTTTCGGTTTCAAAAGTAAAGTTTAATAAAACGCTCAAAGCTATGATTTCGATGAAACTTGCACTTCATTGTAATGCTTGGACCTTGTCATTATGTACGAAATACATTATCATTTAAATGACCGCTTTTGGATTGGATTCTTGTTGAAACCACATGCCGTCCAGTTCATCATCATCTACAATTGCAGGCCAAATAATTCAGAGTGCTTTAAATTGAAATTCGAATCATCCGCCTAACTTTCACAAACAGAAACGATATTTTTCGTAGTGCGTACATTGCGATGATGCACAGTACTGACCACATCTGCAACGCTGCCAGTCTCTTCAAATTTCTTTATACTCTTGGCAATTCTTTGCACAGTAGATCGATTATGACGACCATAATCACGCCGTAATGCACGTAAAGTGACCACTTTTTAATCATAACTTTTGTAGTAAGTTTTAACTATTTTTACCCATTAACTTTCACTAAATAAATAACACTTTAAACGACAGATATTTAACAGACCTTGCAAGACCGGCCGTTTTGAAACCACTAAATTATTAAATCTCTATTTTGACACACTTGAAATTAGTTAATAATTGTGGTTAAGAACCCATATTAAATGACCAGCGAAAAGTCGATGCTACAATAGGAAAATATGCGAAAATAAAAGAAACTTCATATTTCGGATACGAAAGTTTTTAATGATTTTCAAAGTGGTTTGATATTTTGAAATAATTCTAGAATCAACAAAATCACCCCAAAAAATAAAAATACCGAAATTGTGTGCCGCTGAGAGTAGTTTCAAGAGATAATTTCATTATTTCCGGAAAAAACTGAATGATCGATAAAATGAAAAATTTATAAAACAAAGCGATCGCTGCACATAAGATAGAACTAAGAACGAGTACCAATATTCCAGCCAGGTTAATTGATTTACAGACATATTTATCCAGCATTCAGTTTTGTTGGTTCAAAAGTGTGCGCGGCTATTCTCATATATTGATATAAATTAATTTACTGACGTTTCCCATTATGAAATTGTAAAGCAAACCTTGATTTATCGGTCTAAATGCAACGTACAGAGGCGTTGCAATGCAGTCCATTTTGATTCGCAGAACTAAGTCTAAAAACTGCCTGGTGTATACCAAATTATTATTTAAACGAATTGGTGAAATTGTTAAATTAGGTAATTTGTACGCGAAATGATACGATATTCAATTGAAGTTGTGTCTACTGCTCTTCATTTGAGATCAACAATTATGTTATTCTGACGATTGGATTCCGTCGACGATTCCGTCTTTTGCGTTTTAAGATTTTTCTTTTTTTTTTTTATTTTGGCGATTTTGGAGATTTTATTGCTATTTTCTTAGAAAAGTCTCAAAAATTTATTTCTTGAAAATCAATTAAAGAAAAAAATTTAGAAACGATTTGTATTTTTTTTTTCGAAAATTTCAAAATTTTTTAAAATTTTTTAAATTATTTTCGTCCCAAAATGCCCCAAATAAACTAAAAAGATATTGACATATAACCATCCAAGGTTTTTTCTTATAATTTCTAATTTTGCTTAGTACTAGTAATATACTACCAATATATTAAAGGATTAAGTGAAGTAAATTCATTGACAAAATATAAGATTATCCAAACCTGAAAACCAAAAAAAAAAAAAAATTAATTTTATTTTATCGAATCTACCCCAGCGGGGAGTTACGCCGAATGCTAATATATTTGAAATACAATTTCGCTTTATAAGTGTTGACAAATCTCTTGCTATTATACTATCCAAGTTCGATAATTAGTATTCGTGTTACACTGGGAAAAAGAAAAACAGTTTCGAGTGTTTATTAAACTTTGCTCTTAATGCCAAATGGCAATGGCTTGGAAAATTTTGCAGTGACCCTCGATTACCGATGATTTTCTGGCTTCAAACGAGGTCGTACTGAAAAAAGAAAGGATTGTTTTTGCGCCGAGATGATGTTGGCACATTCTCCAGATTTGGTCTTCAATCGTCTACTACTTGTTTGCAAGTCTCAAAAGAACATTTTGGAAGAACATGTTTAAAAAGTTGAATAAAATTGAAAGTTTTAAAAAAGTTTTTTCTTCATCAATTCCAGAGTTTGTTTCATCCTGTGCAAGCGTCTAAATTTAGTTTAGAAAATTCTAAAATAATAAAGAGCAAAGTAGCGAAAACGCCAAAGACTCCTCTGGGCCGAAACGACCAAAAAATGTTATCGTAGATGATATATCGATTTGGAATTTTTTTTTTCAGTAAAATTTGCTTCAACATTTCCAACAACCACGGGCAATGTCTTCAAGAGGTCTTGACCCGGAATATTCGTTTTCGGTATCTGCTAACCAATATAGTTCATAGTTTTTGATAATTAGAAAATGATATAATTGTTGAACTAAACAGTAGAAATCTCTACAATTTAGACCGATTCGTCTATTCGTTCTACCTGCAATACGTAATAAAGAGGATGCCATATCTACCCATTCCAATTCTTCAAATAAAAATAACTATATTTGTGGTATACCAAACGAGGATTTAGACAGTGTGACAGTCTATCGTGCGACCTCTGCAACATACTGTTCAACATCTCAGTTGTTGAGATTATTATGAGGAAAGCTGCAGTTAACACAACTGGTATTATAACTGGTATATATATTTAATAAAAGCCATATGTTAATTTCATATGCAGATGAAATAGGCGTTATTGGCCGAAAACCGCGAGATGTTACTGCAGCCTTCTCAAGCATCAAGAAGGAAGCAGAGAAAATGGGTCTGATGGTAAACGAGAAGAAAACAAATTTATTGGTTTCAACGAACAAAGAGTCCACTTGTGAACGTTGACAACTATAATTTTGAGATGGAGCAAGAATTTATCTACCTCGGTTTCGCTGTAAACGAAACGGATGATGCCAGCATGGAGATAAAAAGGAGAGTATTGCTTGTAAACCGATGTTACTATGGGCAAAGCAAGCGATTCAATGAAAAAGCCCTCTCTCGACAAACAAAAATCCGACTATACCAGACATTGGTTCTACCTGTCTTGTTATATGACACGGAATCCTGGGTTATGACGCAAGGAAAATACTCCGGAAAATAAATAGACCCATTATCGTTAACGGAGAGTATCGACATCGCATAAACAATGAGCTGTATGAGCTATATGCCGACATCGACGTAGTCAAACTCATTAATATAATGAAAGTTTTCGAAAAAAAAGATTTCCTCATTCTGGGAATTGGTTTTAGACCTACGGTGGGCACATTTCTTTCTACTGGGTCGATTTTTAAGCTTAGCCTGCTTGTAGACATGAAATGCCCTGGTGCAACATTTCAGTCTCTTTGCGGCTTCTATCGCGTTTCCTTTCAGCATGAACGCGAGCAGACTGACAGGGGGACACGCTTAGGTGGCTTAGATTATTTCGAAAATCAAGAAAATGCGCATCTGATGGTGCTCAGATCAATATCTTTGGCAGCTACAAATGGAATGGCAAAACTAGTATTCTATTGTTGTGGTTGTGAAAAGTAACGAAAAGCAAATTTATATTGCGGTTTCTGGAAAATCAGTATACACTTAGTTGCCGTTTAAATGAATATCAATGTTGCCTCTAAATGCTTTTGTTGGTCGCTGATAGTAGACTATGTACTTGTACGCTTTGACAGTGTCCTTTAATTCACTTAGCCACTGCGTCAATTACTATCTACAAAATACATGGTTGGGAACTCTCCGTGAAGAGAAATATATATACAAAAAAAAAAACAAAAAGAAACTCATAATACACACGATATAGGACGTGGTATTTTGAAGATCCAACAATTTGTGGTTCAGACATTTACATAAGGAAATAAAAAATGCTGCTGATTTTAGGGAAGAATTTGTCGCATAGATTTGCGGTGAAACTTCTTCGGCCTATTTAGTATAGAAATTCCTTTCGACTTCTTTAATACGACGAAATAAATTACACCACAGTTCAAACTAATCGCTACAAACTGTTAATTATAACCAACGCTAGCAAACAGAGCTACCCCAGTAATATTGAAAGTCATCGACAATCGAATCATTAAACCACTTTGAATTTGATTAAACATTGCTAAGAACAATCAATGATTATCCTATCGCGGCCTGACATTGAAGCCGGTACCACCAATATGAGCGTGAGAACTGGACAGCCCAAATGAGATGCATTCAATTTGATATTGATGCCGGCTTTACTAATTTCTCATCCATCGTCTAGTGCAATCTTAACACCCCAACAGCACCATCATCATTGTAACGCAGACAAAAGCAGCTATCACATCGCTGGGTGGTAGACATGACCAGAAACATTTTACCCACGGTCGCCGCAGTAGAGGGTACGATGGCATAGACTACGGCTATGCGTTAGGTATCTTGTTGCGACGCATCTCCTTCTTAACCTTGATGCCTTTGGGCGGTTGATGCGGGTTTGGTTTCCGTTTCTCAATATTTCGTGGATATTTGCCAAAGTCTCTCACCAGCGCTCATTGCTCTGTGAAAGGCGGTGGCGGCATTGACGCTCCTCTTTAACAACATCATCAGCCGTTGGCGGACTGACAGAAGCATATTGTTTTCAGTTTTATTGATTTAAGGGATGATCCTTTGGAAAAGTTTATTTATATTTGTTTTCCTCGATGTGTGGTTGGTTTGCCGGGCACTGAACATGCAATTGTTTATTGAATCACGTGACAAGTTGGATTTCATTTGTGCGATTAAGTGCATTTCAAATGAAATTCTCAACAGGGAAGGGTCCATCCATTCGTAACGCCACTCCAACAACACAATGCCTTGTGTAATGGTGTTGTGTCGTGTTCGTCGGAATATCCCACGGGACTCAATTTATGCATTTTTATTATTTGTATTAAATGAATGTTTTTGATTGTACACTTCAATGTCGCCATTACATATACTATGTATGGCATGACCAAAATTTGATAAAGATGGTGTACGATTGCAGGTTTCACTTTGATTAAATCGAACCACTGATTTCATAGTTTTGGTGGTGGTTTTAGTATAATAATATTTTTCATCATTATATTATGTTTTCTCAACAGACTCCATCCAGCCCTGTGATTTCAATCAAATGACAATTTAGTCCTTTATTAACGACCGTAATGTTTGCCATCATTGTTTGGTCTCTGTGTTTGCTGATTTCATTCGGTATGGTCCTTGAGGTATTGTAACATGAGATGAGTTGAGTGTTCATAAACAAAAGTTTAATATTTCGCTGGATTGATGGGAGGGGATGTGAGCTTCACTACGAACTAATTGGTAAAATGCATCAATTATGGTAAAAGTTGTAATTTATATTTTCCTACACTTTGTATTTGTCATAATTGTAGCATTTATGTCATATATTGGCAGTTATAGTCGACATCGGTGTGTTCGCTGTATCCTTTCTTAGACGAACTGACAAAAGGAGCGCATATTTTATACAGGGTGGCCCAGAATGAACGAAGTGGTGTGAATTCCTTATAACTTTTTTATTATAATTTTTTTTTTCTTTCCTGTTTAGTATTTTGTAAAGAAGACTTGGAGAATTTATAATGGAGCAATACACAACTGAACAACGTGCCCAAATCGTTGAAATTTACTTTGTAAATCAACGGTCCATTGTGTTGACTCAGCGTGCATACCGTCGTCAATTTAATGTGCGGGTTGCACCCTCTCAGTCAACAATAAACCGTCTTGTTGCAAATTTTCGAGAACAAGTAGCAGTAAGGAACCTTCCTGGTGCTGGCAGACGACGAACGGTGCACACGGATGACAATATTCAAGTGGTACAGGAGAGTATTCAGGAGGATCCACAAACATCAACCAGGAGACGTTCGACACAACTTGGCATCTCAAGAGGGTCGCTGCAGCGAATTTTGCATAGCATTAGAATATTTCCATACAAAATTCAAATTGTCCAAGAATTGAAACCGACAGATTACCAGCAACGACTTGACTATGCAATTTATTTCCAGCAAAAACCACAAGAGAATCCTAATTTTATTCATAACTTAGTTATGAGTGACGAAGCCCATTTCCAATTAAATGGGTTCGTTAACAACCAAAACTGTAGGATATGGGCTACGGAAAACCCGAGAGTACTTCACCAACGACAATTACACCCAGTTAAGTGTACTGTTTGGTGCGGTCTTTCTTCCGAAAGGATCTTTGGCCCATATTTTTTTGAAAATGAACGAGGTGTTGCCATTTCCATCAATGCTGATCGATATCGGGCCATGTTGAAAAATTTTGTAAGGCCAGCCGTGGAAAACCATCCGCAAATATGGTTCCAACAGGATGGAGCCACAGCGCACACTGCGAGGGCCACAATGGCTCTTTTACGCGACATATTTGGTGAAAGAATAATTTCGTGTACAAGCAATTTTAATTGGACTCCGCGTTCCCCGGATTTAACCGCTCCAGACTTTTTCCTTTGGGGTTATTTAAAAGGGAAAGTTTGTGTTAATAAGCCCAGGACTATTGACGAATTAAAATCCAATATTCGAGACGAAATTAACAACATAACACCGGAAATTTTGCGAAAGGTCATGGAAAATGTGTTGGAAAAGGCACATTTGTGCGAAGCAGAAAATGGCCACCACTTGCGGGATATAATTTTTAATAATTAATCTAAAAATATTCCCCATAAATTTACTGTATTTAAAAAAAAAAAATAAAAAAATATGTCTTAAATAAAAAGTTATAAGCAATTCACACCACTTCGGGCCACCCTGTATTTTTGTCGGTAAGAAGCCACAAGTATTAAACGTTACATACCTATAATCTACTATAAAATCGTTTGTACTTGTTATCTACGTTATGGTCGAATCTTTATCGATGAATATGAAATGGTTGATGTTCCCTTATAATAGAAATTGGAAAACATATTGCAAATTTCGGTATTTAATATGAGATTGTACGAGGAGTACATTCGTTATATTTTTATTAAATGCTGGCCACAACATTTTTCGAATGCAGCGAAATTAAAGCCAATATTATTCCACCTAAAACTTAGAAAATCACTGGTCCTTATAATGCATGTCGATGTGCCCGTCCCAAAGAAATTTTGATAGCAGTTTAGAAATGTCAGTAAGGTGGATTTAATTTCTAATAACTTCTCCAGATGACTTTCTGCGTTGGTTCAAAATTGTGCGAAGAGACTGAATAGCCGTAGTAAAGTAGCTAAATTACAACTCAGAGAGTTCTTCCTCATAGAAGGCATGCAGAAACAGTTGATTTGTTCCAAATCGATAAAGACAGGGTGGCGCATCAATTACACTACAATACGAAATTAACATAAATTTTTAATCAATGTATTTCATTTATTTTTTTTTTAATTGCACAGAAAATTTAAATTTATTTTATATAACAAATTGTTTTTGAAGATGATAGACCGAAAATAATCTACAGGCTTATTCACGCATGTACGAGACCTGATCAGAAAATTATTCATTACAATAATTATGTAATTATATCATCATCATCATAATCATTTATATGCTGATGATTTGCAACTCCTGGCTTATGAGAATAAAGATTTTTTTGATAACTTCCAAAATCGTGTAAATAATGAGTTTACAAATATAAGCCGCTGGTGTGAAAATAATTTTATACATATAAACCCATCTAAATCAAAAGCAATAACTTTTAACTTAATCCCTAGCAGATCTATTTCGTTTATGTTAAATGGTTTAATTATTGATAATGTTAGCACCATTAAAATATTGGGATTTAGTATTGATGATACTCTAAAATTTGAAAGCCATATCGGGCAGGTAGCTTCTAAAATTACATTCTTGCTACGCAAGTTATATAATATAAATGTGTCTCTTCCGCTAAAAATACGAAAACGTATCGCAAAGGCGATGTTGATGCCACACGTTATTTATGGGTTAGAAGTTTATTGTGGAACAAGTAGAGGTAGACTAGAGCGATTAAAAATATGCTTTAACCGTATAATTCGTTTTGTGTACAAATTAAAACATTATGATCATGTTACACCATATACTGTTGAGTTTTTGGGATGTACATTTGAAAACTTTATCGACCTTAGAACTATTTTGTTTTTTTACAAATGTATGAAATTTGGCACACCCAAGTACATAGTTTCCAAATTTGTATTTGGAAGGTCTTCAAGAACCAATATTTTACAACTTCCACTGGCAAGAACGCTAATAATGCAGTGGTCTTTTCGATTTCGTACTATACGATTATGGAATTCAATAATTCCATATGAACACAGAAGATTCTCACTATCATGTTTTGGGTTTAAGAAGCTCTTAATGTCTTGCTTGTAGAATTATTATACTTCACTATAAATTGTTGATGCTACACATTCTGTATCCTATCTTTCACCATATTCGTCGTTAATACTGTTAATACTATTATTATAATAATTATTATTAAAACTTTTTTAAGAAACTGGATTGTAAAATTTCAAGCATGTGTCGCAAAAGAATGGTCTGCGTAATCAATTTGGCCGTATGCGGCTTTGGATTGCGATATGGAAATAAAATAATAAAATAATAAATAAATAATAATAATTATTATTTTAATCAATTATTCTTTTATTATTCTTTTAATGGACTGCTTTCATTCAGTCAAATTCCTTGGTTTCATTTTGTACATCTCTTGCGTGAAATAACCCTATGGAAAAAGTCTGGTGTAGTCATGTCAGGTGACCTTGAAAGCCAGCGGAAAGTGGAGCTTCTCGATATTAATTTGTTGGGGAGTTTTCGTTGGAGCTTCGCTATAACCAGTCTGGCTATGTGTGCAGTTGCTTCGTCTTGCTGGAATCAAATGCTGTTGGAACAGATATATCTTCGGCGCAGTTCTGGCTAAAAGAACGGTCTCCATTGACAGTTGACTGTAGAACCATTAGTGTGCCACCCCGTATATGTGTGTGACAAAATTGGTCGTTTGAGTGAAATGTAGCCGTAGAGGCGGGGAAATACTGTCCATTTTTATTCTCTGAACTTAGTTTATCGAACACAAGATGTGTGCTAAATTTGTCTGAATTCCATGTAACTCCATTGAAAGAATTTGTAATTATTTTTACAAAGTGCAGATCATAATAATTAAAGGAAATTTATCAGTAATACTGTCATACAGTGTAGGAACTATTTCTATTCTCTGCTATTTTTTTGACTGTTCAATAGTGTGCGTACCTTTAATGAAACAAATCGTATGACGCTTCAATGACGACATATTTTCAAATGCAGATTTTAATGTCTAAATTAATCTCCTTCACCAGATTTTACAGCTCTAACCCCCCTATTTTCCGGAAACATAAATATTAGATGGTAAAATATAGAGTCAGTGTAACATGCGAGTACTTATGTGCGTGGAATAAAAGTGCTAATTTATATTAAGTGCTTCCAGAAACTCTTACAAATTAACTGGAACAGTACCAAGCGTTTTGGGCACTCAGGTTAATTGTTAAATTTCCATACTCTAATACGCACATAAGTACTCTTAATTACTCACGGTCACAGAGCTGTTCGGCTGATGCGATCGATAATTAGGGCAACGCATTTAAAGCTTCAGATTTATTAAATTGTTCTTCTTTTCGCCACATAATTTTATGTTTAATGCCAAAAATATAACTTCAGCTTTCATAAAATTTTCCAAACGAAATATGCGAGATCACAGTAACGTATTAATTAATGTTTCATGCCTGGCTGTTGACGGACTTAGTTTATAATTTTAAATACATGGTGTGTCCTCCCGTCTTTAAGAATAATTTTCCAAATGCCGTCATTTTTATGACATGTTTTCAAACACGAAAAATGTCTACATTTTAGAATAGAGCGGAGCTCCAAGTTCAACACTTTAATTTATTTCGATATATATCACTTGAAGTATCTATAAAATTGATTGATAGCCTCAAGCGAAAGCCCTACGAATGACAAAATATTACAACCGAAATACCATAAATATCTCGGTAGACACAAGTGTAATCCCTGGAATGGAATAAATGAAATCGTTATCCAAACATTTAATTTATTTAATAGCACTACCAAAGTTCTATATCCACCTTTCTTAAGTGATTCACACATGCAACGATGTCATAAACAAATTAAAATTTCATTGAAATAATAGATTTAGATTTTAGTCGTACACAAAATACGCCAAGATTTTTCAGCGCTCACCTAAAAAACTAATCACAAAATGGTCATAAAAGTAATTTACAACACCATCGCTCAAGCTCGCACTTTGTGTGTTTTTTTTTTGTGTTAGGGGGAGTAGTGGAGAAATCATTAGTTGACACCACTAAAAACAACCACTGGGCACGCATAAAGTACTAAGGAATCTTAAAAAACTATACAATATATTAAAGAAATTAAATGGACCCCAAAGAAAAAAATACGGAAGAAAATCTCAAATCTCCACTGCAAGACCTGTGTGTTAATGTGTGCGTAGCAAATAGTAGACAGTGGCACTGCATTGATGCAGCGATGCTGTTGCACAGTTTTTAAATGCAACATGGACGGTGTAAGTAAGATTAATAGCCAAACAGCGGGAATTCAATTAATCTTACAGCTGTGATAACCCAATGAACAATTTGGGAGACGTATAACAAAAATTGTTTTATACTCTGATTTAAATATGCGGTAATTTCTTGGCAAATCGACTAATATGTTTCAATTTTACGTGATTCTGGGATTCCAAACACAAACGCATCCCAAAATTTTAAAAACAAAATTTTAAAGGATCAAATAAGTGGAAAAACTAATGCAGAAATTTCATCCATTTTCACCGTCAGAACTAAGTTTAAGTTTAATGAAAGCATGATACTTGCTAAGTTATAATGAATTTGGAAAAATTTAATGAGTAATATGAATGTGAATGTGTAAAGATATGCGCTAAATTATGTAATTTGTACGGGGGGCACCTGAAAGGGCAGTGCTATCCAGACTATTTTTTACTTTTCGCCAAGCATTACAATTCACTGCGGCAAACATATATTTAGGTTACTTCATTTAGGTTATTTAAATCTATAAAAGAGATTTCCTGGAACATTTAATTGCGATAAGTAGTCCAATTTGTATGGGAGGAGTAGAATGGATTACATTCCATTCCCATTCCCAGAAATAAGTTTATTCAAGACATTACGTATATCACATTTGAATGAATTTTAGCGAACCTACTTGAAAGATATGAAGCCAAGAACATTGAGACCTTCCAGAAGAGCCCCAGTTACTTGGTCGATTTTTCTCAAATTTTATCAGGCATTTTTGAAATATAATAAAACAATCAGCTAGTAAAGGGTGTCGCTACAAGAACGCAAGATTTAAATTTAACGTCATTCGAAGTGTCATTGTTTGACATTTGAACAATTGTTATTGTTTGCTAGTAGAAGGTACGAGGTTAGTAAAAATGGAACGCTACAAGAACGAACAACGCATTTTCATTATAAAATTGGTGAAAGTTTTGTGGCTACAGTTCGCAAATTGCGATTGATTTGGGGTCACAATAATGCTCCCAAAGAGTCAACTGTAAAGAGATTAATGGATAAATTTGCAAAAACTGGGTCTGTTAGTGATGTAAAGACAACAACGCGCCTTTCGACCAGGTCGATCGACCGAAAATATCGCAGCTGTACGTGATGATGTCGCTCAAACTCCATCCACCTCAATTCGACACCGAGCTCAGCAAATTGGTGTCTCCAAATCCACTATGCAGCGAATTTTGACGAAAGATTTGCATCTTCATGCATACAAAGTTCAATTGACTCAGGAACTGAAGCCAGCTGACCAGGGACAGCGAAGGAGTACGTTAACTGGATATTGGAGAGACAACATGAAAATGCTGATTTTGCCGATAAAATCATCTTCCGTCACTGAAGATGGCCCATTTTCATCTTGATGGCTTCGTCAATAGGCAGAATTGTCGAATTTGGGGTGAGGAAAACCCTCGAGTGATTCACGAGAAGCAAATGAATCCTCAACGTGTCACTGTGTGGTGCGGATTTTGGGCTGGAGGAATCATTGGACCTTTTTTTATGAAAATGAGGCATGTCAAGCCGAAACAGTTTATGGTGTTCGATATCATGAAATGATAACCAGCTTTTTCGTGCCTAGAATTGAAGAAATGAATGTGGAGGACATGTGGTTTCAACTAGACGGCGCCACATATCATACAGCCAGAGAAACAATACCTGTGTTTTATTTAAAATTAAAATCTTGCGTTCTTGTTGGGACACCCTTTATAAGTTTGCTGCGGTCTACGAATTATAAGTTACAGGGAAATATTAAATTTCGAAATATCCATCAATTTGAGTAGTATGAATCAAAATGGTGAAGTGATATCCCATCCGTTATCATTAAAAAAAACTAATTTCATCAGTTTATAAGGCGGCAAATTTAACTGAATTTAGTGCAACTGAATAAAAGTTGTAGACCTGAGAATGGTTCCGTTTTTGTTTGGTATCCTATACAGGACACCGATATAAAATACCAAAAAACCGCATCGGCGTTTAGCAAAATTAACTTGGCAGCATTGCTATTTATGAAATGTTTATTCATTTTGTTTTGTTCTTATTCGTAATCATATATTCATAAAATAAACGTAGCTTATTGTTCGCGTAATTATTAAATTAAAATTAAAATTGAACTAAAACCGATTCTGTTTGTGCTAATGAATAATTTTGATAATTTAAGTGTTTTTATTATTTTGAAAATCTGAATTGTAATATTTTTCTTAATAGTTAGAATCGGAAATTAAATTAAAAAAAGAAAAAAAAAAAGAAACTAAAATAGAACTGAAACCCATTCTGTTCTTTAATAATTTAAGTATTGTTTTTATTCTGGAAATCTGAATTATAATATTTTTCTTAATAGTTAGTAATGATGCAAATAATGTGGAGAATTTACAGGT
>JAHXMU010000126.1:65678-109018 GCA_019455685.1 Philornis downsi
AAACTGCAATCATGTCAATAACATACAAAACCAAAATTCACCAGCTAACTTATTTAGTAGTTGAGATAGGAATTCATTTACTTTAGATTGTTTTGTTTGATCTGTGCATGTGGTTCAATGAAATCTAGAGGGAACAATAAGGCGTCGATTATCAGTTAAAATACTGGAACTCAAGAATAAGTGACTAAAATAACGTGAAATTTTCACAGTTATCATTTTAAAGTTGTCATTTTCTATAGAAAATATCAATTTTGTGTTATAAAATACTCGCAAGTTTTATATTTCGTATTATTTTATGACTTTAGAAATATTTTTTCCTGTATTTTTCTGGTTTTTCAAACTATTCCCCAAACTATACGCTGGGTTCATCTGACAATCCCATGCCATAGTAGCAAAAGTAATCATTTGCCAGGGGGAAACAGAAAACATTGGGTGTCATTGTCGTCATCGTCGTCACCTTATTTAAAAACAACAACAAAAAAAAAAGTTTACACACGTGATGCAGAAGTTGCTCATGCAACAACTCACTGCTGCCATCCATGGCAGTGACAATGGCAGTTGTGACAATGATGCTGCTTTATTCATTCAACATGATCAAACAGCCACCTTTAGGCAAATTATTTGTGTTATGAAGGGGAGCAGTTGATCCCCTCCCAGGCAGCGAATAATAAGTGATACCTGCTGTTGTAAATAACCAAAAGGCATCTAATTTTAGAATGACCGAAACAGTCCGATGTAAAACAATCACAGCCACCCACTGGAAAACAAACCAAAATAAACAAATAACATGAAATGAATGCTAAACTCTCAGCTTCCATCATCATCTGTTCAACGTCCCGCCGGTAGACATCTAAATCGATGTTATTACATCCAGAGACAACATCAACTTTAGGGAAATCTGTAACATTTAACATTGAACGTGACAAAATTGAAAAACATCTTTAACAATATTTTTCTTCACTCAACAAGAATTAAATGTTGACGATAGAACTGAAATAAACTCTTTCGTTTTTGCCTCCATCGCTATTAAAGTCACCATTTCCTATGAGCCCCCTTTGCCACAACCAAACGCACAAACGCACATCACTTGACATAACATTTGCTACATTAAAATTTATGAGTTTTCAATAGATTTCGATTTCTTCCTTAATTGCTGAAAATTTCTTGTGACATTTTCAAAAATATCAGCCAAGGGAAATATTTGAAATAGTTTAAAGAGAAAGCACTTCAAAATCCATTTATAGCCGCACATATGTCAATCGCTCTGGCTTGTGCCACTCCACAGGATCACCTGCTTTAATGTTAAGTTATGGTCGTTGGTATTTTGAATGCGTGTCATTTTACTGGTAAAGTTTTCAGCCTTCAAATTCCTCTTCTTAAGTCAAGCGAAAATTTTGAGAAAAATTGTTTTAAGAAATTATAAAATTATGAATTTTTCCATCTTAAATATTTAAGAAATTTGTAGAAGTTCTAGTTTCGCTTGAGTGATTTTGTAGTTAACATATTTGGAGTGATAATATTGAAGTATTATTCACGATTTTAGATTTCAGATTATTGGAAATTTATGCGAGAAGTCAACAAAATATATTTATATCACAATGGCGATTCTATTCTTACTAAAACATTAAAAATGAGAATGAATAAAATAAGATATTGGTATTACAAATTAATTACTTCGGTACATTTATATGAATTGTAGATATAATATATGACATAATGGGCAAAATACGAAAAAGAATGTGTAGGGTTATACACTTTTCAGTTTCAAAAGTACATAAAATAAAACACATAAAGCTATGATTCCGATGAAACTTTAAGTTCATTATAATGTTTGAACCTGTCCATTGTACACGCAATAAAATGAAATGCGACCTCGGGATTGGTTGCAGCGATAGATAATTTTGAGGTAGTTTTTGAAAAAATAAGGCCCATGATGCCTCCTGACCATAATGTAAACAGTAACTTTTTCCGGATGCCATGGCTTTTTCACAATCACTTCTGGGTTCTCCGAGCCCCATATGCGAAAATTTGGCTTGTTGACGTAAGCAACGAGTGAGAAATGAGCTTCATCGCTTAAGAAAATTTGGTTCGATTGAAATCCCACATTTGAATCAGTAAGTTTTCGCTATTTTTACGCATTCATTGGTTGTTAAACGATCTATATTCACAAATGGCAAACCTTTCACTAAATAAATAATACTTCAGATGACAGGTATTGAAAGCTTACTGCCTTGCCAGACTGGAGGTTTTGAAATCACTAAATGGATAACCCTATATTAGATAATAATAGATAATAAAATAATAATTAGATAATAAAAAACATGTTATCCATTTCGTTCTCTGAATACTCACAAGATGGAAAAACTAGGAGAATAAAAAAAAGTTCTGCAAGTAAAAATTTTTAGTCCACTGTAACACTATTTGAGTCCTTGGTTGAATATAATATTCCTGTAAAGTAGGTCTGTTTGCTAGTATTTTAATGTGCAATCCTACTCCATCCAATCGATGTCGCTTCAGACATGGCAAACCTGTAAGTTATCATGCAATGAAAATTCTTATAAAATATGAAAAAAAACACAAATCGCCATGCATCATCTTTTGTCAACCAAAAAGTTGTCGTTGATAGTCTAAAATGACAAAAATTGCACGAAAATATAACCGAGTTTACGATTACTACATTTCTGTAAGATAACAATGGCCCACATGAAGTCGTAACTAAAGATACGCAAAAATTTTAGTGTGCAATTTTGTAGTAAACAAGTCTTTCGGCTATCGCCATAATATTCTAATGAAGATGATAGTAACACAACAGTCAAGAATGTGAATTTTAATTCACGCTAAATTCTAAACATCGGCTTGTAGCGCGGTGGACCGTTTTGGTGAGAGATCATTTTAGGGGAACGTGTTTTAATTAGAGAATTACAGAACGAATATTAATGCTCCGAACATGACAACTAATATACAGTATAAGCAAGACAGAAGAGCTAACTCTTATTCTCCTTATATAGACAATTTGAAATTTTAATTACAGATTCCGTCATCAATCTTACGATTTTTGCATTACCGAAATGATTTAAAAACTCTAATAATTTCACATTCTCCATACACTTCACTGTACATCGTGATTCATCCATAGCGTCCATTGTCAGCTTGTCTTAAAACATTTTCGTTATAATATTTCACATAATTCATTTATCAAATCTTAAAGAAATGTCTCATATATTATCACAACAAACACTTACTAGACACTCAGATACAAAAAATCACTATTATTTCCAAAACAACCCCTTTTAACATATTTCTTTTGTATCTTCCTTCCGTTCTTCTCTTTGCGTTGCAATCACTCCTTAATAGACATACAGAGATAACAAAGGTTTTGCACCTTAAATCACCGCCACAAAATCGCTTCTTAACGACTCATCCAGGTGTTCCTCTCCGGAACAATTGCAAAACTTCCCCCGTGCCGTAGTGGCCCAGACCACCATTTATTCATTCAGTTATTCATCGGGCAATTTTTACTATTTTTGTTGTACGTATTTGTAGGAAAAATTATTTTAAGACGTAACGTCTTTTTTGTTTGAATTGTTTTGTATTACATGCGAAACTAAATTCTCGTAATATTTTTTATTATGAAAATATGTTTACAAATGATTCATTGAAAGTATTGCCCATCGCTAGCTACCACTTTTCCCCATCTTTCTGGGAAGGCTCGAATTCCGTCACGATAAAACTGTTCATCTTTTAAGGTTATCCACAAATCTTGCCATTCCTTCACATGACTGGAACCGCTGGTCGGACAAACCGTGTGCCATCAAACGTATAATCAGACGGCGGAATATCTGGAGAATATGACAGATGGAGTAGGACTTCCCATTTTAGTATTTTCAGGTAGGATTTAACGGGCTTGAGCGTTGTCATGCTGAAGAACCACTTTTTTTTTGTGGCTTTCCGCGTATTGTGGGCGTTTCTTGCGCAGAGTTTAGCTTAATCGCATTAATTGAAGCCGATACTGATCCTCAGTGATGGTTTCGCTTGGTTTCAACAGATCGTAATAAATAACACCGACGTAGTTCCGGCAAATACAGGGTTGCCCATATTCGACGGACCCACCTGGCAACGCCATAACTTTTGACAGAGATGTCAGATCGCTTAATGACATACCGCGTTTGAAGCGTCAGTCCAAGCAGATTTTTACCATGGAACAATACACGCCACGCGAGCGCTCTGAAATAGTTGAAATTTACATTCAACAGAAGAAGTCAATTGTGAAAACTCAACGTGCTTTTAAAATATTAAAAAATGTGAGAAGTGCGCCTTCTAAGAACACCATTAAGCGTTTATACGAAAAATTTTCGACTGGTGAGGCTCTTTCTAATCCGAAGAGGCCAAATAAAAGTCGACCAAGGCGATCGGCCGAGAATATCGCTGCCGTACGAGCCAGTGTTGAGAGGTCCCCAAGAACATCCCAAAAACGCCGTTCTCAGCAGTTGGGCATGGCTCGGTCCACTTTACAACGGATTATTCGCGTTGATTTGCATTTGTTCCCGTACAAAATTCAATTGACGCAAAGATTGTTGCCTGCGGACAAGCCTCGTCGATTGGAATGGGCCCAACGAGTCATCGAAATGGCCGATGATGACGAGCAATTTTGGAACAAAATTATCATGTCCGATGAAGCCCATTTCGCATTGAATGGGACCGTAAATAAGCAAAATTGCCGTATTTACGCCACTGAAAATCCTCAGGAGATTCAAGAATTGCGTCTTCATGACGAAAAAGTCACAGTTTGGTGCGGCGTTAGTGCGAAAACGGTCATTGGGCCGTTTTTCTTCCAAAACGAAAATGGCCATGCTGTTACCATCAACCAGGAGCGTTATCGCGACATGATGACCAATTTTGTGATGCCAATTATTCGTCGAAAGCGTATGAGGCAGTTCTGGTTTCAACAAGACGGCGCTCCACCGCACACAAGTCGCATAACAATCGATTTTCTGAAGAATTTGTTTCCGGACCGTTTGATGTCGAAAAGTGGTGATTTGGACTGGCCACCGCGTTCGCCCGATTTGACGACCGCTGACTTCTTCTTGTGGGGACATTTGAAGTCAAAGGTTTACGTTAACAAGCCAAGGACCGTAGAAGAGCTCAAGTACAACATTCGTAAAGAAATAGCCGCTATTCCGGCCGAAATGTTGGCGAAAACGATGGAAAATGCTGCAAAAAGGGCACAATACGCCATCAACGCCAGAGGCGGCCATTTGAGAGATATCATATTCAAAAATTGATGTAAACAAATCTACTTGGAACAAATTAAATGAATAAGATTGCCAACCGCCAAATTTTTATTTTTTTCTTTTCTTTGCAACCCTGTACAGAGCATAACTTTCGCCGCGTGAATATTTGGCCGACGCTACGACGTAGAAGCATGAACAGACAGCTCCCATGACTTTCTTCTTTTTTTTTTTTGATTGCTTAATGAATCCATATTGCATCACCCGTTACAATACGATGAAGAAAACCCCTTCCTTTTTCGTCGCTGAAGCAGTTGTTCACAGGTGAAAAAACTACGCGCAACGTCTCTTGGCTTCAACTCATAAGGAACCCAAGTTCCTTGCTTTCGAATCATTCCCAACGCATGCAATCGCTTGGGAATGGTTTGACCGATAACTGCTAATACTGAAGCGGGCTCTACCTGCGTTTGACACGGATCATCATGAAGTAATGCTGTCAATTCAATGTATTCGAAAGTATTTCGTCTTTCTTCACGCGAACAGTCGCCAACATCAAAATCACCGTCCTTAAAGCAAGGGAACCAACCTTGATACCTTGCTCTCAATGAGCTTCAGCTGCCGTTTTCTTCGATTAAAAGAAGAAAATTAATACTTCCCGCATATGACAATTTTTTGGCACAAAATCATACAAATTCACACAACCAAAAGAAAATCATTATTGTTTAGAGGCGGTTTGTTTACCATATTCCTAAGCTTGGCTTATGATGTTTAGGTTATGGCAGAATTGGCTAGCACTTACACTTGCAGCTGGCGCCATCTACTGGCAAACAGCGGAAACTTAATTGTGCACCTAGTTACAGTTATGGGAAACAGAACTATTGTCCCACACCAGTAAATTGAACAATATGCTATTAAACTGAAGTCAGGTTATGTCAAAGATGCAACTATTAATAAAGACGGAAGAAAAAAGTTATTCCTGAGGAAAGCAAAAAAAAAAAAAATACAAAAAATAATTGACGTCAAAAGTAATTGACACGTTTCCCCCTGAGAAAAAGTAGCATATACAGTGTCCTTTTATTCACTCTTAGCCATTGAACTGAAGATAAACGAATCGTTTAATGTGAACTTTTCCATACGGTTTACTTAATACCAATTAAGATGCAAAAGTATGATATTCAGTTCACTGTTTGTTATCGTGATAATGAAATTTCTTTTTTCTTCTCATTTCAATAATTTTGCTCTAACATGTTCAGCTCACCTGAAGCTCATGCATCCACCGCAAAAAAACTGTTGTCCACAGTGTCATGAATATTATGCGGTTCCGTTGTAAGATAAGTGCAGGAGACCAAGAGGAACAGAACTTTAGCAAATAAATCAGCTTCAATGATTAATCCCATTTTTGAATAAATGGATACATCAACAAAAAAATGACAGAATTTGAGAGGATGCCAATCTACATGAGGTCCACCAAATGACAATGAAATGGCATAAAGTCACTGTTTGATATGAATTATGGAAGGCGCTTTGCACAACGATGGCGATGCTATCAATATTAACGGAGAGCGCTACGAATCGAAGATTCTTTTGGCCAAAATTTAACGATTTGAATATGGAAGATACGTAGTTCTAACATGGAGGCGATGCATGTTATATAGCTAATGCCGCAAAAGGCATTCTACACTAGTAATTTGAGGGCAGGATAATCTCACATAAAAGCGACATATCTGGCCGCTGATATCTTTCGACTTTTTCCTGTGGAGTTTTCCTAAGTTGCACATCCTTCCAAATAAGACACAATCATATTGAGTCCTCAAAGTCAACATAATAGTGCCAAATTCAGCTACAGAAATCAATAATTTACCTTTCCAGATGAGAAATACGATTTCGAACATAAAGTACTTGATAGGATCTTCATATAAAACAAAAAATTACTTGTATATTCCATACACGACTTGTTCTGTACAATTTTTACAGCTGTTTTTTGTATCAGCTTGACTCATTTTCCAATAAAACAAACAAAAGACACTTCCTCTTGCATCCCATAAACGAGATATGGGAGAGTTTTTCACATTCAGTGCAGCTTCCACACATCATATTTTTAGATTCACTTAACGGGACATACAGTTCAACGACAGTTCCGATCATCACAGTTTGAAAAACATTTACCGGACTTGCCGATTACTCGACTGTTTGAAGTGTTTGTCAAACATATCGAGGTGACTATATTGGAGATTGAACCAGCGATCATCCTTACGATAGTCGCATGAGCTAGCCACCGAGCCACGGTGCGTTCCAATAAAGTATCCACTCAGATATGTTGTTAGAATTTATCAAAAACTATATACATGACCAGTGAGGATGAATTGGATAGCACCTCTCTGTATCTATCAATTACAACCATATCTTGATCTTAGTTATCAAATGATATTTAATTACAAATTTATTTAAAACCTTTTCCAACATGATTTGAAATATTTTTTCTACCGAGAAACGAAAACCACTTCAGGTTTCAGTTCTGATTCCTCTTAAGAAACAAAATTATCGAGAACAATAGATTCATTTGGCATCATCAATTTAAAACATGTAGTTTATATTGTTTTGATAAAGGAAATGAACCCATAAGAGCTTCAAAAAAAATCAAGACATGAAGTGAAAGTCTGTTTCGAATATGGACCGAAATCAAACTTCTGATATGCTTTTAAATAAAATTACAAAAGGAAAGGAAAATAAAAAAACGGAAGGAAGCTGAAACTTTTGTTAAGGTCCCTTTAATGTAATGTTTAGAATTCTTCCAGTAAAAATCGTATTTTTTTAGTATTTTTCAATAACCATGGCCATAATTAAAACCATTCATTTCAAAGTATATGATATAGATGTGGTCATTCCCATACCAATCAATTACTATCATGCATTTTTTTGGGCAACAAATAAATGGTAAAATTAATGAAAAAAATACGAAAAATAACCAGTTTTGTTCAAAAGTACGCTCAGTTATAAGATGGGCAAGTTTTTTCCATCAGCACCGAATAGGTGGCGATGTACTAACATACAGTTAGATAAGCGGACGAGCCAGAAATCTGCTTCTATCGTGCCAGATGCATCGACTGTTCCTCCAAAGAAGAAAGACATTTGTTGGCGTTTTCAATTAAGAACCACCATAATTAAGGCGATCCTTTACAACAGTTAGAAGTATTATGATACGAGGGCGGTCCCAAAACTAGCCGACCTAACAAAGAAGACACAAAAAATGGTGAGAAAAATTGTCTTCAGTTTTCAACACAATCTTTTTTTAGCTCGATACAATTCTTCAAGTCATATTCAACAGCTTCTACACCCTGTTTACAGTAAGAGCTATCAAACTCCGTAAAATTACTTTCAACCGCGAAGTCCACCTCGTCATTGTACGCAAATCTTTTACCACCGAGATTTTCAATTTTTGAAATAGAATATAGTCCGAGGGTGCTAACTTAAGCGAATAAGGTGCGTGATGAAGCAATTAGAACTTTAATTCATAGATTTTGGCCATCGCAATAGTGGATGAGTGAGCTGGAGCATTGTCATGATGAAACAACACTTTGTTCTTCGCCAAATGCGGTCTTTTTCCACAATTTCATCACCTAAACACTGCAATAAATGAGTTCACTGCTTTAACCGTTCCTGTGTCTCAGGTATTAAGTGGTGTACCTAAGTCTTATCCATGGTTATAAATTGACGCAAAAATTTGGCTATATTGAGGTAAAACATCGCCAAACATTTTACTGAAACATCTACTCTGTTTTTGTTCTATTGAAAGCAACCTCAGCACCCATTTTACGCACAGCTTTTTCATCTTCAAATCTTCGGCTAATATATGATGTAGAGCCTCTCGTTTCAGTTAGTTAACGCACCTTCAGCCAGCGATCATCCAATATCATTTTGTGTATTTTCTTAACCGCGTCTGGCGTGGACATCTCAATTGGTCGACCAATACGGTGTCCATCTTGGCAGCTCGCACGGACTCGTATAAACTCTGCTACCCAACGTTCTACAGTCGTAAATGAAGGAGCAGACTCCCCCAGAGGTGAATCTAACTCAGCTTTAATATTGGTTGGACTGAGACCTTTTAAATGCAAATGTTGAATAACATAACGATGATCAATTTTTCCTATGTTTATAAATTCACTGAGATCGATTACTTTTGATGGCTTAAATAACGAGGCGCCTTGAAGCTTAACATATAAGTTTTATTTTTAACAAAATATTTTTTTTTAAATTACTGGCACCATTTATACGTCAGGTCGGCTAGTTTTGGAACAACCTTCATTGTAAGATTTATTATTAAAAAATATTCAAATAATCAAATATCCTTAGAAATATAAGTCAGCCCATTCGTGCAACACGAACTTGCAAAGAGGTTTTTGAAGACACGATTTGTAATCAGAAAACAAAAAGACTACCCTGTTAAAAATGATATAAAATTAGGGCGAATTTTTTTTTTTTTTTAGAATTTGAAAATATGCTATTATCAAACATAACATGCCCATCAATACCAGGTATGAGGCACAGCTATTTTCTAAAATTTCAATATTACCAATTCTCATTTTTAGATAATTTGCCACCAAATGTCTCGTCATCAAATAATCATAATAACAATAATCTGATTTAGATTTCGACGAGTTTCGCATATCGCAATAATGTGAAATATGTACGAGTATGTCACCAAATCTTCTCAACGAGTTCAAACAAGTTCTATTTCAACATGCGCAATTTTTTAAATTTAACCGTCAGATGGAATACTTTTCGGATCGTTATAAACACACCTTGCAAATATCGTTGTTTCACCAATGTCAATGACAACACAATGAGAAGGAAGTACAGAACTCTCAGTTCTTTTTGTGTTCCAACCCCCCGCTCAACAGCAAAAACTGGTTAAAATACGACGGCTGGTATGTGGTGGCATACCTGCGCTTTCACATGTAGCAAATGATGAAATCTTTGTGCCATCAAATTCCAAAGTGCGCACCGGTTTACGCAAAATAATGTGAGAAAGTTTTGCCTCCTGCTGATCGTACATTTAATGTCCAACTCACCCTTATTTTAACCGGCTGCAGGAAAACTTCAACCTGGCAGCACCAGCCAGCCAACCAATCAACCAACCAACCGACACCCCTCTTTCACTCTCCCATGCGGAATGCGGAAATGGCATAAATCACATACGGGTCCTGTGCCACAATATGTTGCGCATCATCATTAGCAACAGGATTTAACCACCGGCTTTTGCCAGCAATGGGAATAAGGATAGAGCACAAAAAAATACAACATCAACAACAATGTGTGCTTTGTTGTTTTACACTTTCCCACCAAAAGTGAGTGCGTATGTCTCCCTTCAAAGTTGTAGCAGGCCACCAAACCACCCTTCAAGCATTGGTGTAGTCCTGCTGCTTGACGATTTGATTTTCTATTGTTGTCATCAGTATTCGATATTGTTGTTGCTTTCAATCCTGTTTAATGTCCGTTTCAGATCAAATATCACCATCTCTCTACCATCACACAGTTAAAGGGCCGCATAAAGTTCGGATATTATCCTTCACCATCCAAGCAGCTGCGCATTTTATTTTCCAACCGGGCTATGAATTTGTATTGGTTTTCATCGTCCTGGGAAAATATCTTTGCCCTACTGTTGATTCACATTTCGTGGAACATGGAGTGTTTCTAAATGGTTTTATGATTTATTTTGTGATTTTGTTTATATTACATTTTACTTGATGATTTTCCATTACAAATCGGCAATTTTGTAGTGTTTGCAAAAAGTAGCAAATCACAGTTACTGTTGTTGTTTTCTGAAGTTGTAGTTGTTTCGTTTACGCTGCGATGATTTGAAGTATGTTGACAATTGTTTTACTTTAAGACTCAGGTAACTTTTCTAACTTCGACGAAGGCGGAATACTTATACAGCGAATTTTGTGAGCACATATGTGTTGTAGACATCCGTATCTGTGTAATCGAGCTATTATTTGCGAATAAAAGCATCAATACGTTTTTCACCAATTTAGGACAGTATTTTAAATGATCTATTTGAATTTTATTTAATTGCCATATTATGATGTTTTATGTTTGTATAAGGCAAAGCTTATTTAGGCAGCTTATTATTATAAACTAAACATATGTATGAATATTGTATACTGCCAATGATCACAAAAGTTACTCTAAAAATGTTAGCTGGTTTAGAAGACCCAAGTTGAGGCACGTACTCGTAACAGCAAGTATTGCAAAGGTTTTAATTTCCACACGTAATATCTCATATTTGGTATGGAATACCAGCAAAACAAAAGTAGAAGTCATTTAAAAAGAAGCACATTTTCAACACTTTTATAGACGCAACTATGCGTATTTATCACTTCCAACGAAGCAATTTTGAACCATTTCCCAAACCGGCGAAATTAAAAATTGGTTTTATTTTCATTTGTGATTCCTAACAATTAAAGCAATGCCGGTTCCTATGATGTACACCCAAAACCACTTTTAAAGGACATAATCCGAAAATGTAATTCTTGGTAGTCGGCTTAAAGAAGGTCCTTTTAAGCTTTGATATATCCTCCTTCATACGATGACCGATACGCAAGTTTGTCATTCTTTTTATAAAAACAACAAGTACTCAGAGAGCAAATGAATCATATACATACGAGTATATATCATATCACACTGTGGACTGCAGTCCATGACAGAGAGTGTATAAATTTTTGTGCTACGAAATATTAGGTGTCCTTTTAATTCAGTGCATGTCTAACTGGGATTTTATAGAAAGTACCAAACCCGTTGGCATCTGTGACCAGTTTTTTAAGAAACCGATTTTTATACAAATAAAAATACAAATGAAAAACAATTTTTTTTTGAATAAAAATTTAAATTTAAATTTAAATTTCATCACATCCTCTTAATTCATAAATATATAAGGAAGAGGCACCATAAAATAGTGTTTCCCTCCTACGACAAACCTTATTTTATTTCATTGGTAATTACGTAATTATTCACATGTTGTGATGAATATTTGCTTCTTTGGATGCACCTTTTTTTGCTGCGATTTATTCGATGTTCCTCCTAGTTATTTACACATTTATTAGAAAATGTTATTGTTTTTATCAAGTACACTTTCTTGTAATAGCATGAATGATGACAAAAAGTGGAGAAAATAAATTGTCAGTTATTCAAAAAATTAGAAAAAATACCTATTTGTCATAATTTCTTTCGTATATAAAGTAGACGTATATAAAGCTTTGCTTCGACAGGCACGCAATATTTAAAAAAAAGATTAAATTCTTTCGGGGAGACAGTAATAAATTTGACCAAGGAATATGGTGGTTAAAAACTACTCAATATTCCTACTTATGGTCCCCCTTAGGACTTCTTACACAAACAGTCCCTTTAGATCATCCATTTTTAGGTCGTATCTTTTATTTAGTTACTCACCAAACGATTGCTAAAATAGTCTATCCAAAAGAAAATGGAGAATAGAGCCACATCTCTTCAAGTACTTCCCATACTAATTGATTGACTTTTCCAATTAAATTCTTTTCTCTTTAACTTGTAATTAGTAGGCTGCTGTGACCTAGGTTTTCCTCAGTTATATTAATTTATAGAGTTTTTTGGTAAAACTGAGGAAAATTTAGCAATTTACCACCTACTGCCGGTACCTCTCTCACAAATGACCAATTTACCATGTACATTCTTAGCTTCATATCTTTCAATCAGTTGAAGTAAATTCAATAAAATTTATCACACATCATGTGCTTAATGAACTTAATTGTGGGAATGAAAAGGAGCGAATTTGCCATGTCCTTTCTGGATGAAAGGATGAAACTTTTATTTCATTATAAAGCTTGGACCTTGTCATTATGTACGAAATACAATGTATTTAAATGATCTAAATAGGTTGGAGCAGTGGATCCTTTTGAGCTAGTCGTCAATCACTTTTTCGCACATATCGGCGGGTATCTCGGCGATAAGTTGACGAATGTTGGTTTTCAAATGTTTTAACATTTGGAGAGCCCCACAAGAAAAAGTTTAACAGCGTCAAATTGCAAGATTTTGGTGGCCAATTGACGTCACCAAAACGTGAAATTAAGCTTTCTGCAAATTTCACATGCAATAAAGCTGAAATCGACTGTGTTGTGTGGCTCGTGGCACCGTCTTGTTGAAACCACATATCGTCCAGTTCATAATCTCCTATTCCAGGCAAAAAAGCCGGTTATTATATGGCTATAGCGCTCTGAATTGACACCAACGGTGAGATTCAACCCTGAAGAACATTTTGTTCGAAAAATCAGCATTGAAAGCCTGTTGCTGCAGCAACCAATCAGCATATCTAAGGCGTTGTGAATGGTCAGGCTTTAATTGTTCCTTGAGTTGGACTCTATATGAAGCGGGGTGCAAAAAGGTGTGGCACATGGCATCATTTTGTTGAAACCTCATATCGCCCAGTTCATAATCTTCAATTTCTGGTAAAAAAAAGTCGGTTATTATACGACCATAGCGCTTTGGTATCGGTTCCTTCAGCGTCATTTTTGACAAAATACGACCTAATGACAACTCCAGACCATAATGCGAACCAAAAAGTGACTTTTTCCGGATGCAATGGCTTTTCCACAATTACTTCTGGGTTGTTCGAGCCCCAAATGCGTTAATTTTGCTTGTTGACGTAACCAACGAGTGAGAAATGAGATAATTTTGTTCGAAAAATCAACATTGAAAGCCTGATGCTGTAGGATCCAATCAGCATATCTATGGGGTTGTGAATGGTTAACCAACTTTAATCGTTAAGTGAGTTGGACTGTATATAAATGGAGGTGCAAATCCAAATACAAAATGCGACATAATGAGCCATAAGATAGGCCTTAATTGCTGAGAGCACCGTAGCTGAGAACGCCATTTTGATGATGCATAGGCATGACCACATCCGTAACACTTCCAGTCTCTTCAAATTTCTTTATAATCTTGCCATTTCCTTGCACAGTAGGTCGATTATAATGACAATAATTACCCAGTAATGCACGAAAAGAGCCAACGCTTGAATCACGACTTTGGTAGTAAGTTTTAACTATTTTTACGTGTTCTTCAGTTGTTAAACGATCCATATTCGTAAACGGTAAACCTTGCACTAAATAAATAGCACTCCGGATGGCAGGTATTTAATAGATGACAGCCTTGCCAGATCGGCATAAAATGATTCGAAGCCACGTGCATAATTTTTACATTTGGCGTAAATGCCAAATGCCAAAAATTGCATATTAAATACCAAATATCCAGGTTCGAAAAACAGGTTACACTACCCCATCTTGGATTTAATATTAATTAAAAGTGTTCAAGTTATAAATAATAGTAAGTTATAATAATAGTATGCTTTTTGCAAATATGTTAATAACGAAGGCATCTAATAAAGAAGACGATTCTATGATTTGATTGTTTTCCCTAAAACAAGTATTTTTATGTATTGTATTTGTATTTCCTTAGGGCAAGAAATGCGTTGCTTAATGACTGCTTGTTAGCCTGAAATACCATTTGAAAACTTCCTCCAATGAGAAATAAGATATTCCCCTCGAATGTCACTGCGCAATGAAAAGTGAAACGACACAAATGTAACTAAAACACTTTGCAATGAAGGGGTCGGTCACCACATTAGTAACCAACATTTCTTAGTTTATTCGCGTTTTTTCTCAAGTTTAATAAATTTATGTAAATTGCACATTTGTTGCGTGAGGCAATAACATGGTCACGACCAAGTGAAGAGCTTAATTTCAAAGTGGAAACGGATGTTCCCTATAGTCGTAAAAGTTGATTTTGATTGTGATTTTAAATTACTTCTTTTCACAAAAACAAATGAAATAAATGTATGCAATGCATTAGTAGTACTTATGTATTTATGCAAATTTGTAGCAGTTTCCTGTCGGCTCTATCTTTTCCATAGCTTCAATGAGGCACGGACGGTAACATCGAAATTGTATTTTTTCGTATAAGGACTTGTTAAATTTCGTGTTTTATAAAAGTTTCTCACACTACTTAACATGTAAATGAGTCCTATTTGTAGTTGATTACGTTGTAATAAAACGAGTTTGTTTTTGATCGTTGACAATTTGAACACCTGAGAAGGGTACTCGTTTGTGATATTAACTAAACAACTTGTTTAAAAACATATTGTCAATTATATGAAGAAACCGATAAAATTCAAGTGTTATAATTGTGATGGGAACATATAAGAACATTCAGACTATGCCAATGGTGTGCATTGGTGAAATAGAGGGACTTTGTTTTGCGCATCTAAATGTATGTTTGCAAATACAAGTTGATGTTAGTTTTCATGGCTAGCACAGGAGGCAAGGATAACTACCCAAACAAAAAAGAAAAAAAATTAAAAAGAAAATAAATAAATAAATCTGTTTTTTAGGTAATAAATGGAACTTATTCTAATTTTTATAAGGTCAATTACCGAAAATTTCTCACAGAACACGATTTTTGATAATAAAATTCAATCATTTGCAAGCTTTGTTCAGATGTAAATCTTTCATTACGAAATGATAACACACGGTGGCGCAATAGAACGTGCATATTTAAAAAATAGATTAGAAAATAAATACAAAAGGTATGGTTAAAATAAATCTAAGGCATTGTAGAGTAATAAATGGAGTTTATTTTTTAAAAATAACATCATCTAAATGGTGACCGTCTCTACGACGGCACTCCTCTAACCGCAAACGAAAATTATTAAAAACTTTCTTCAGTAATACTGGTGTAATGGCTGTCATTTCACCACGGATATTCTCCTTGAGCTGAACGATATTTCTTGGATTATTACTGTAGACTTTGTGTTTGAGGTATCCCCACAAAAAAAAGTCAAGAGGCGTCAAGGCTGGACTACGTGGGGGCCATGGGATATCACCTCTTTTCGAAATCAGTCTGCCAGGGAACATCTGCTTCACCACCGCCATGGAGTCATTTGATGTGTGACAGGTAGCTCCATCTTGTTGGAACCAAGTTCTGGAATTCACTATTCTTGAACTTTCAATTTCTGAAGCCACAAATCCGTCCAACATCCCAACATAGCTTTTCGTATTAACCGTGACGTTTTGGCCCCGCGCATTTTCGAAGAAAAAAGGACCAATTATTCCCCTGCCAGAGATTGCTGCCCATACTGTCACTTTAGGACTATGCAATGGTTTCTGGTGTTTGATTTTGGGATTTTCACTGTTCCAGTAACGACAATTTTGACGGTCTACGAACCCATTCATGAGGAAATGAGCCTAGTCAGAGAAAAGGATATTGCCAAAATTGGAAAATCGATTAAGCATTTCATTAGCAAATGCGAGCCTTGCTATGAAGTCAGACTCTTTCAATTCTTGTGTTAATTGCAGCTTATATGGATGCAGTTTAAGATCCAATGTTAAAATTCATTGCAAACTTCGTTGCGATAATTGTAAGACAGACGATCTCTTGCGAGTCGACATTTGTGGATTTCCTCGTACTGACTCCATAACTCTCTCAACATTGTCTTCGGTGCTAGATGTTCTTGGGCGACCATTTGCTTGTGGTTTAAATGTTGAACCGGTCTCTACAAAACGCTTTACCCATATTTTAATTAAATTAGCACTCGGAGCTTCACTAATTTGCCGGAGTCCATATTCAGCACAATATAGTCGAATAGTAGCAATGTATAAACGAGAGTTCTCGTAAAATGCGCGCACGCAAAATGCGCGACGCTTCCCGTCGAAGTGATTCATAGCGACTAAAACTCCATGAGCCTGCCAACCCAACGATATAGGCGACCCCCCGCCCGCGCCTTTTCTACCCCGCAAAAAAGCAATATGCACGTTCTATTGCGCCACCCTGTATTATGTTACGATTATACCTATGACGCAAATCATAAGCGAGCTGAAAAAAAATCTATGCTGAAAAAACAAACAGCAATAAAATCATGCATTAAATGGCAATAATAAGTACAGGTATTTAAAAAAAGTCTCTGACATTTCATCCTACACGCTATAGCCATCTTTCAATAGATTTTAATGTCAAAATACGTTTTAGCAGGAATGTACAGAGTAGGGATTTTAAACTATAGTAATTCATTTATGAATATTGAATATTTATGAAGTAAACAAAAGGAGCTTCGAAAATTCTGTTACTATTTCTAAATATTTGAAAATTTTTATAGTGGCGCTATTCCGCTATTTAGTCGTAAAGCTCTTAACAATTTTACGTGGTGGAAAAATTTGGAAATAAATATAGAGTTCTTGTGTGATCGCAAAAAGCGGCAATCATCCATAATTAGTTTCCTTGCCAACAAATTATGGTCGGTTTTAGCAGAACTATTGTGCGAGTATATAAATCTATACGTAGGCAAAAGTATTTCCAGATATTGAAATTCAAGTCCAAAAATCAAGCCGAAAGTGAGAAATAATATTATTATAGCGTATGTTAATTGACACCCTAATGCCTCATCATTTAAGCATTAAAGTATCTTATTATTCTAGTATTATTCGCACTTGCAATTAATTCAATTTCTCCATCCCAATATCTCAAAAAGCAAACTAGAAACACTTCTACATATTTTCCCAAATATACCAACTACCATTCATTTGTTCAATTCATTGGAATTAGTCATCGATTGATCTAATCGTTTACAGATCACCGACAAGAAAATAACAATAACTATTGCTCTAAAACATGATATTATTGGGGGCAAATATGAAATACGTGAGTCCTAAAACATAACATTAACACTTGTTGCAAGCAAAACCCTAACAACTGCAACACCATAACAACTGGACAGCAACAGCGAGTGGAAGCCAACAACTGCAACTGCGGCACGTAACTATATTAAACCTTACTACCCCCCTTGGGGGGGGGGGGGCCCTTATTTTATTTGGAGGCGTAACACCAACATTAACAACTTTTGTGAGAGAGAAACAATATCGATAAAAATATGTAACATAACTATAATAATAAAACAAAAGATAATAACGATAATAGAAAACCAAGGAGACAAGAAGGAATGCCACAGGGCATCTAATACTATATGGATGTGGTCGAACCAATAAGACATTCCTTTGCAGAAATATTCGGTTGCCTTCTTACTACAATTTACCTTTAATATATTATGAATGTTGTACTTTATTCAATTCAGGACAACAAAGGGTTATCCATTTAGTGGTTAAAGCTGTTAAATACTTGCCATATTTAGTGAAAGATTTGCCATTCATGAATATGGATTGTTTAACAACCAAAGAACGCATAAAAATAGTTAAAACTTACTACAAAAGTGGTGATTCAAAAGTGGGCACATCGCCATAATCGACCTACTGTGCAAGAAATTGGCAAGATTGTAAAGAAATTTAAAATTTGACTGGAAGCATTACAAACGTGGTGAGGCCTGTGCATCATCGCAATGTACGTACTGCCGAAAATATCGCTTCTGTTAGTGAAAGTGTGGCGGATAATCCGAATTTGTAGATGCCATGGTGTTGTTAGCAATTGGATCTATCTTACGGCTCATTATATCGTATTTTATATTTTGATTTGCACCTCCATCCATATAGAGTCCAACTTACGCAACAATTATAGCCGGCTAACAATTCCCAGCGCAGGCTTTCAATGCTGATTTTCGAACAAAATTTTCTTCAGCGATGAAGCTTAATGCTCACTCGGTGGTTAAGTCAACAAGTTACATTTTTGCATAGAAGCACGGAAAAGCCAGAAGTGATTGCGGATTGGTCGCATTAATGTCTGGAGGTGTCATTAGACCGTAGTTTTACGAAAATGGCATTGGATGGACCGTTACCGTTAATTCAGAGAGGTATGGTCGTATGATAACTAAACTTTTTATGGCCTGCAATTGAAGATCATGAACTGGACTATATATGGTTTCAAAAAGATGGAGCCACGAGCCACACAACATGACCGATTTTGGCTGTATTGCATGAGAAGTTTCCAGAAAGCGTAATTTTACGTTTTGCTAACTGAAAATCATGCGATTTGACGCCGTGACCGTGTTTACCCGGATAATCCCCGAACGGTGGAGCATCTAAAAACCAACATTCGTCATATTATCGCCGAGATACCGCTTGAAATGTGGGGAAAATTGGTCGAAAACTACCTCAAAAGGAACCACTGCTGCACCAATCCAGAGACGATCATTTAAATGTCACTGTATTTCGTATATAATGGTGAGATCCAAGCATTATAATGAAATAAAAGTTTCATTGGAATCATAGCTTCATGTATGTTTTATTTAACTTTGCTCTCAAAACTGAAAAATGGATAACCCTGTACTGTGTATTAAAAATTATTTAGCAATTGATTACTTAGACAAAAAAAAATTCGCAAAGTGCGCTTTGGAGGGTTTAAGAGGGCTTAAAGGGTTAAGACGTAAATATACTCCAGGCAATATCAATATAACCCATTGCATTAAATATTTCGAAACATTACTATAAATTCTACGATGCTGATGACTTCTTCTTTTTGAGTTTTTCTTCAGACACAGAACTGTGCATTAGAATGGCAATTATCATCCCCTTCTTCTTTGGAATATTTTGCACTTTGCGTTAAAACTACAAGAAGTAAAATTTAAAGAAAAACGAACGACTTTAAGATGTGGCGCACATTTTCGAAAGTCAATATTTGAACTACAAGTATTTCTATATGAATGTCTTCAAAATCCGCAAATTTCGCATCGGTTAATTTAACATCACTGTGGAAAAGTAGAAAATTACAATAATCCAACAATTGTAGAAAGAAAAGAAAAAAAAATACCCAGTTTCGAGAAAAATTGAATAAACATTTTCTCTCTCTTTTTTGGCAAAATATATCCGATTGTGAATAAATTACTCAATGATTTCATAGCGGTAGCTGGGGATATAATGATAAAATATAATTTTTCGGAGGAGAGATGGATCAAAAGTAATGCTATAGCTGAACTGAAAATATAAGTTATTAGTATATACTGGAACCATAACATTTGAGTTTGAAATCCAGTTTCTAGAACCAGAACCACCTTCAGGATGGTGGTTATGAAAACTGACTCCACATAAACGATTGTAGAGATGGGACTCATCACAGCCGACAGTTGGTTCCAAAGAAAACATTTAGCGCAAGATTTGCCATTAAAACCCCATTTTCAAAACTGGATGAATAAAAAGCAAAACATCTTCGTTTGCTCTTCTGGGAATTTGAAACGCTTTTTTCATATACGAGGTGTGATCAAAAAATAACTGTTGTTTTCAATTTTTTTCAAAAAGTATTTATTTATACATCAATTTCTATTTTATTTCCTTTAAAGTAGTCCCCATCAGATATAATACACTTGTGCCAGCGTTTCTTTTAATCCTCGACACACTTCTAAAATGCGCTTTTTGGTATCGCCAACAGTTCCTGTTTTGATTTTTCTTTCATCTCCTCAATCGTAGCAAAACGCTTTTCTTTCATCGGTGTCTTCAGTTTTGGGAAGAGGGACAAATCAGCGGGGGCCAAATTCGGTGAAGACGGTGGTTGAGGCATGATTGCGGTTTTGTTTTTGGCCAAAAACTCACGCACAAGCATCGATGTGTGAACTGGTGCGTTATCATGGTGCCAAATCCATGATTGGTTTTTCCACAGTTCTGTGCGTTTCTGACGAATTGCTTCGCGCAAACGGCGCAAGGTAGTATTCCTTATTGACAGTATGACCTTGTGGCAAGAATTCATGATGCACCACGGCATTGCAAAAGAAGAAGACAGTGAGCAAAACCTTCACATTTGACCGAACTTGACGTGCTTTTTTCGGTCCAGGACGATCATCGCCATTGACATCTTCTCGGCCTTCCTTAAACCGGTTATACCACAATTGAGCTTGTGTTCTGCTCATAGTAGACTCGCCAAACGCCAGTCAACATTTCAAATGTCCTTGCACATTTAATTCCATTTTTTACACAAAACTTAATACAGTTTCTTTGATCGATCACTTTTCCGAATAGTAAAAAATCGAAGAGCACACCAAAACACGACTAACCTTTTTATCTGTCAAAAACAAACTGACAATCCAAAATGACTGATGTTGTCAACATATATAACAGACATGTGTACCAACATAACAGAAAAAAAAAATGCGAAAATCGAACATACGTAACTCACGAAATTTTAAAATAACCGTTTTGGTTTTTTTGATCACACCTCGTATATGCAATTAATGCACATAAGGAAATATGATTGTGGTTTTTGTTGTTTCATATTTTGAAAGGAAACGTTCTATTCTATACTATACTGATGTTTATATTTTATAAAAATGAACCAGCCATATGACAAAACTGAATGGAGATTATTTATTGGGGAAAGGGAATGATAAACCATCCATGATAAACCACCATAGCAATTGCTAATGTCGTTAGTACAAGGAAAATTACGAATCAATGACTGAAACTTTCATATTACTCAAGTACAAAGATAATAAATGCAAGATCTGTGGTGACCTTAAGGTGTGTGATATAATTTTTTTTGTATATATTGTACAGACCATCTGTATAGACAATCTGCTTCAGGTCATTGGTTTGCTGAATGGTATGCAAGGAGGCTTCACAAAATATTCGTTCCTTTGTCTATTGGATAGTCGCGCTACATCTCATTATTACGTCAGAACAGAGTGACCAAAAAGAACTGAGTATTCACCACGAAAACAAAACATTTCATCCAAATGACATCCATCTTTCGCCGCTGCACATAAAATTGGGCCTTTTTAAAAACTTTGTAAAGGCTCTGGACAAATATGCTGCAGCATTTAAATATTTGTTAGCGGGTTTTTCTAAAATTTCATATCCTAAAATCAAATAAGGCATATTTGTTGCCTCTCAGACCAGAAAACTGTTAAATGATGAAAATTTTCCACAACATTTATTGTAGAAAGAAATTTCAGTCTGGAAAACTTTCAAAAGCATCGTGAACAGTTTCCTTGGAAACAATAAAAGTGAAAACTACAGACAAACTGTTGCTGAATTATGGAAAAATTATCACGTATTAGGTGCACGAATGTCATTCAAAATACATTTTCTTCATTCGTATTTCGATTTTTTCCACATAATCTAGGTGCAGTGAGCGACGACTAAGGGGAGCGTGCTCACCAAGATTTAATGAAAATTGAAAGAAATTATGTAAGATTTTGGGACAAAAGCATGCTGGGAGAATATTACTGGACTCTAATACGTGAAGCCGAACCAACAAAATACAAACGACGTTCAAATAACGCCATTCGCTTTTAAAAATTTATTGGTTTTTAAATAAACTAATGATTTTGTGTGTAAAAACGAATAAAACCATTTTTTTTATATCTCGAAAACCTGACGTGGTAGAGAAAAACCAATTACAGATTCGAATTCAGCCCATAAAATTACGAGTACCGTAGGAAAGATATTTGGTTGCTCCAGTCCAAAAGCTTGTTGGCTAGCGTAATTTATATGCATTACGAGAACTCTATTTGGGATCATTACGGTCAAAAGCTGGTGGTTAGTTAAATTACCTCTAATCGTTTTATAAATACAATTATTATTGTTATTTTTATTATTATTAATCATACTCACTCTTTATATTCTTTCACAGATAACTCCTATGAATGGTTCAATACAGTGCTGCTTTCACTGCAGTGAAAGGCTTCAAATTTGTGCCTGCAAAGAAAAAATATATATTAGGTTCAATTTAATAAGAAAAGTTAGACCGAAATTTTGATTTGCCCTCAGGCACCCAAGACATTTTTGCACCAACGCAAAAGAATATTGGTGCAAAAGACATTTCACTTGATTAAATTTCTGTGCTGATAAATTCATTACTTAATGTGTTTGCAGAATAGGCAGCTAGCAGAATGAAAATATATCACCAATCAACTGGTAAATGTGAAAATATCTATTACTTTTTTTTTGTAATACCAGCATATGGTATTATAATACATGCATATGTTTTGCAGAAGCAAAATTGAATGGTAGCCATACATATGGATTGCGCTCCAAAGTAGAGTGGGCCACACACCGTCTCAACGTTAGATAAATGAAATTGAATGAAATTATTCAATAACCATGCCCTTGTGATGACTTATAAGTGTAGGAAAATTCAAGTTGTTGTTTCTGAAATCCACAAAAAAAAAACATATCATATTGCTTTTAATTGAGGAATAAATATTGAAGATATAAAAATTCAGAAAGAAAGATTATTTTTAAAAAGTAGGATTTAGTTTTTATGTGGACATTTTGTTTCTCTACCCGGCTGATTAGGCCCAATTGTGGCAACAATGAGCAACAGCATCATGCATAGAGTTTTGTCAGTCGTTTCCAAAATTCCCTCTTCTTATAAAAACTATATAGGCCTGGCCCATTTTCCCAGTGTAAACTAATATTTCTAGTATTTGTCAATAACCACGCCCAAAATTATTACAGCATCTTAGAAAGTTTATAAGCTGGGATGACCCTTTTCAGTATCTGTATTATACTATCATAGTATAAGGCTTTTAATTATTGATTTTACCCATCTGCGGTTCATATGTAGGCGTGTCACGTGTGAACTTCTATTACGTATTATATACTGAACTAGACCGTTTTTTTCGGTGAAAATGGGTGTTTATCAATAACCATGCCCACCAGCTGGGGTGACCCTCTTCAGTATCTGTATCATACTATCATACTATACTGCTTTTAGTTATAGATTTCGCCCATTTGCGGTTCATTTCGTGGAAGATGTTGTACCGACCCATCTTCACATACGAGGTCTTGTCAGGTGTGAACTCTTATCACATATTATACGAGTATACCGAACTAGACCGTTTTTCCGGAGAAAATGTATATTTTCCAATAACTATGCCCACAATTTAGACGATTCTTTAAAGATTATATGCATTTGGACGGGATTTTTCTAAAATCTACACAATGTTACTTTTCTTGCTTTAATTAATTATGATAAAATTGTTGAAATTTTAAATGATAAAAGTCAAAAACATTTCCATTTTTCCAAAGGTATGGAACACTTTTTTTTCTAAAGGGGGTATTTGCCAAAGTGTCCTAATCTTAACTTTAATATCTTATCTTAACCTTAGCCTGAATATGAGACACTTTAATGCCAAATTTCAGTCTTCGGGCTGGAGACGTCGTGCTTTTAGAAAACATACTAACGAACGAATGACATCGATTTTTGCGACGATCAAAAATATATATATTTTTCAAGAAGTCTCTTGCGATTATTTATTATCTCAAAAATATAAAATACGGGGCGCGCAATAGAACGTGCATATTGCTTCATCTTTTTTTGCGGGGTAGAAAAGGCGCGGGCCCCCGCCTTACATCGTCGCATACATCGTTGGGTTGGCAGGCTCATGGAGTTTTAGCCGCTATGAATCACTTCGACGGGAAGCGTCGCGCATTTTGCGTGCGCGCATTTTACGAGAATTCTCGTTCATATATTGCTACTAGGCGACTATATTGTGCTGAATATGGACTACGGCGAATTAGTGAAGTTCCGAGTGCTAATTTAATTAAAATATGGGTAAAGCGTTTTGAAGAGACCGGTTCAACATTTAAACCACAAGCAAATGGTCGCCCAAGAACATCTAGGACCGAAGACTATGTTGAGAGAGTTATGGAGTCAGTACGAGGAAATACACAAATGTCGACTCGCAAGAGATACAATGCCTTAGATTTATTTTAACCATACCTTTTGTATTTCACGTTCTATTGCGCCACCCTGTATATACATATATGGGAAATTTGCGGAGATAAATGTAGTCTCTAGCTATCGTATTTGCCATACAGGATATTTAAATTGGTCAATTTGCATACTGAAAATTGTGATTGTTGCAAAAATTTTAGTAAATATTAATGTTTTCGTTTTTAATGACATTTCTTCTTAAAATGTGAATTGTAAATCATCTGGCTTCGTGAAGCCGTAAAGCCCATTAAGTTCAGCATACGCGAATTAGGTTTACCACGTACTTCTCCAGCGTTTACAGTGTCATTAAACAAGTGGTTTATTTGAAATACGAGTACACGTCGCCCAGCTATTATTATGGTAATCGGTTATCCTGCACCTTAACATGATCATAACTGTAACCTTAAATACTTTTATTAATGTAGGGTTATCGCATGTAATAAAACTTTTCGAAACAAATGTCAAAATTTCACCCCACCAAAATCTGCATTGCAACAAACTCACCAAAAATGCACACCAATAATTTTCTTTTGACAAATCGCAGGTCATTTATCTGCTCCGCCAGGTGCCATACATTAAATACTTTGCGACTTTTTTTAAATTATTGAAAATATGAATTTCAATACCATATCGATCGTTATGAAACCAAAACCGATCCGAACGAAAGTCATTGTGGGCGCTGATAAATGTAAATTAAGTTATAAAATTGCCAATAGTTGGCAGAAGTTACTGCTGCTGCTGCTGCTGTAGCCATTGATAGCCTAAAGGATTTTCAATAAAATGAAGCTACTTTTTCAGTAGTCATTCGTACACAATTTTGTTTAAAACTATTTTTACGTTTTTGTTTTTCTCGATTTTTATTGTTTAACATTGTGAGTGAAAAAAAAGGGGAAAAAACATTGCAGAAATTTTCTATTTTGCATATTTCCATATCGAAATCAGTAATCTTCAAATGCAAATGGAGCGCTTAGGCGGCGGTTGCACCGCGAATGGTGCCAGGAACAGTAGTGAATTTAGCATTTGTAAATTATGCAGAAATCATCTTGCACTAGTCGATTAACCCAATGAAATTTTTGTGATAGAAGTAAAAGCACAAAATGAAAATGGAGCAAGGAGCACTTAAATTCTTAATAGAAAATGATCAACCGAAAATGAAAATTTTAATTTTATATCGAGAAAATATCAATTGAGATTGACAAAATCCAAATTGCAAATTTAGGAAAATGTAATTGAAATTAAGGTTTTCTATTTGATGTTAAGGAAACGACAACTAAATATAAAACCTTTCCTTTATTAATAAGGGGAAAATTACAATAGAAAATGAGGGTTTTCCTGTTGTGAATGAGAATTTAAAAAACCACTTTTTAAAATTATACCATAATTTCTGAAATCTTCTATCTTCCTATTTTACTGTTCCAGATTTCTTTGCTTGGGGCTGTGTGAATTTGAAATCCATATACCATAGCAATCCTAAGATTCTTCTTCTTAGATGGCGACTGGAATAGGTATTCTTATCTATTATACGCCGCTCGTAGAAAATAATTCCAAGCGTTTCGATCAGTGTTTCAAAAGCCAATTCCTTTCAATGTAGTTCTGGTCACCCTCTTCTGCGCCGTCCATCGAGTTCGTTGTCGAAAACTTTCCATGCCGGGGCATTTAGGTTCATCCATATAACATGAGCCAGCCAACGCAATCGCTGTGTATTGTCGACATATAGTTTAAAAAATTCATTGTTCATGCTACTCCGATACTTGCCGTTAACGATGATGGGTCCATATATTTTCCGGAGTATTTTCCTCTCGAAAACTGCCAGTACTGATTCAAACCCTAGCCTCATAATCCAGGATTCTGCGCCATATAATAAGACAGGAAGAACCAACATCTGCTACAGTCGGATTTTTGTTTGTCGAAAGAGGGCTTTATCATTGAATCGCTTGCTTAGCCCATCCTAAGATTACTTTGTGGAAAAAAATGATAAGTCCTTCGCCAATTGCATTGAGGAAAATGGTGAAAAGTGGGGATAATATATATCCTACTTGTGACTGTCTCTACGAACATTGCTGGGATCCATTCTATTAAGGTGAATTTCATTTCAGCTTGTAAATCGTCCGTAGAGTGTTCACATGAGATTTTTGTTTAGTGGCAAAAATTAATTGTTTGATGTAATGCGTGGTAACTAAACACCATTCAATTTCATGTCTGCTCTACAGAGAAATAGAATTGGTGACAGTTTTAACCTAACTACTTGTATTTAAAGCCCAAATCGACATTTTCAACCTTGTTGATGTCTACCTCACAAGCTGACATTCTTCTCCGACAAAAGTAATAACTTGCCTGCGCCCTCTTTAGTCGCAAATCTTACAATTGCGGATTACGTCTCTATATTTTAGGAAGCTGAGGTAACAAGCCGCAGTTCGTCCCCAAAGTTGTTAACATTATTAGCATATAGTTAGAAAACACTTTCTATTCCATGTGGTGCTATTTAAAATTTGAATAAAATTGTTCACTATTTTCTCTGAAGATTCGGTACCATGAAGACAAATCAGGAGTATCAAACTTAAACCGTGACCCTAAATAATTCTTACCGCAAAAAGCAAAAGGTGGTACTTATTTATATGTTCATGATAAATCACTCCCAAGTCCTAATATTCAACCTAGTGGTTAATAGTGAGCGTTTTTCTTTCGATTCCCAAATGGGCTTGATAAACAGTGTGAACAATTTTGACTCCGCAACAACTAGTATGCACATTTCATAGCAAAAGCACGAAATAATAGACTGGTTTACAAGTCTTCTGCCCTTTTCCTTTTCCTTTTTTTTTTTTTTTTTTTTTTTTAGAAATTCGACTGACTTTTCCAAATACCTTCTACGAAATGGCTACTTCTTCTTCTTTCTTTTCTCTTCTAGGAACCAACAGCAGATATTTTTTTACTGCAGAATTAACAGCAGTTGTGCCCTTCTATCATCCTTTGCATGATTTCTACAAGAGTCGATATGAAACCTCTTGTTCATTACTTTTAGGAAGCTTGGAGCATTGCTACGACGGAAGTTGTGCCCACATAGTTCCACCTTCCTTTCCCAAAAATGGCATGCAGCAAGCCTTCTTAATCCCATATGAAATATTCGGCACTTATCTCGCCCATCTTCCAATGGAAAGTAACATTGGAGACAATTGAGTATTTCTCTGGCTACTTCTTTACCATTATTAGCTATTATGAAACTGTAATTAAAGTCGGACTATGTGATGGCATATCGAGCTACTAACTTCGAGATAATGGATTCGAATTCCAACAATTCCTTTCAAAGGTTTAATATTAACCAAATTATGGCAAACGAAGCCACTACTGGAAATTATTTATAAATTACCTAACAATTCCAAAATTCATGCTTTGAAATGCCTACTTTCTGATATAAATTTGAAGAGCATAGCTATTAGAGAGGCCGTATATCTTCCACTCCAGATTCTGAGACATTGAAAAACTGTTTTCCCATTTTCTTTGCGCGCAGGAAACATTCAGGCATGTAGAAAAGTGTCTTGAGAATGTCACAAAAGATGTCATATAATATAGATGTCATATAAGTTTATATTTTCTTCTTGTGCTCAATTTTTAAGTTAACTTCGATGCCATGGAGATGTGATGGCATCTATAAGCAGTCCTCCAGAATAACAACATTAATTTTTCAGGCATTTTGAGGAGCTCAGAAGATGCTATGGAAGGCGTTGGAAAATGTGTTTTTAAGGAAAAGTTTGACTAAATGTATTTACATTTACCTTTTCCTGGCAAAATCAGCGATTCGGAGGCTAGATTACCTTAAAACGTGTTTTTTAAATTTTTTTAAAAATTAAGAATGCAGGTATGTCAGTTACTATCTAACCTATTGCAATTGCTTGCAGAAATATTTTAACTTTATTTGTGTGGTATCTCTACTATTTCATACTAACGCTAAACTGTTCTTCAAAAACAATATAACAGAAATTGTGTGTAATCCTCTAAATATTATCAATACTGTATTACTTGCTACTTTTATCTTTTCTTTATTAAGATTTTGAAATCTTTACAAAACACGTGTAGGATTTTCAACAACAATCGCAAATTAATTCTTTGAAATAAATTGGAATATTCTAAAAGTTGATAATGGCTTAATATTTTTATGATAAATCATATCTATAGAGCGTTGTAGTGAAGAAAAATTGTTAACACAGTCGAAAAAGTAACCTGGGTTATCCCTGATTAAAACCAATACGGCGCAGCGTAATATACAATAAGTATTTATTTCTTCATTTCTTATCGCACCAAACCAAGCAAAACCTCAAGGTATAGACATTCATAGTGTCTTAAAAGCAACATGCAGCAACTTGTTGCATTTACCCAGCAACATATGTTTATGTCACTGCTATGGCTTTCCGGCGAGTCGTTGTTAACTAGCAATTCTTTTCTTTTTTTTCTTACTCTTAGTAGCTAAAAGGCTTTCATTCATTTGTTATCGAAAGAAATTGTTTAAATAAATGTAGAGAGTATAAACGAATGTGTTTAGTTCGCAGATCATAAAGTTGAGGTGATCCTTTTTGTAGTGTTTGTGTAACAAATATTAATATTATAGCTTTTAGCAAAATATTTATGCACCGTTTTTAGTCGATCTGTATTTTTATTCATTTTATTTTATAGATTTGCGATAATATTTCATTGCATCGTTAGGTTGTGGCACAAAGTATCGAACTAGTTGCGGTGCTTGAACGCGTTGACATTATAATTGTTAATATTTGTCAATATCATTGTGTTTCCTTAGGATTCTGCAGGTGTTTTGCCCAATTTTAACAATTGCAAATGAAAACTTTATTAGCAGCTTGGATAATTTTTTTGGTTCTTATAGATTTTAGGCAGATTAGTAGAGGCCACAAATTTAGCAAACAGGAGATGACATTGCATAAGTAGGGAAAATTATGCGGAAATAATTGTCTACGTTATAGTACTGAATATATCTCTCATTATCGCAATAAGAAGGAATAACGCAGTAAGAATGAGTTTTACTCTCTTCGAACAGGCTGAAAATCAAATCAGCAGTACCATGAGTTGAGAATATGTTAAAAGCGGCAACTTCTTGTATATAACAATAGAATAATTTAAATTATCCAATGGGAAATGTATTTTGTCGTGTTAATTTATAATCACACAAACTGTTAGAGGGGGTTATACAAATTTTACCAGGAGCGTAACTTAGTCCTCTCCGCTTTTTTTTATAAAAACTCAACTTTATTATGATAACATGTTTACAAATGATGCATTCAAAGTATTGCCCATCACTAGCAACTAATTTTTCTCATTTTTCTGGTAAAAAGCTCGAATTCCGTTACTGTAAAACTGTTCATCTTTTGAGGCTGTCCACGAATGTAGCCATTCTTTGAAGTTGTCATTTGAGTGGAACTGCTGGTCGGCCAGACCGTGTGTTCGCTATGTTTCTTGTAAAAAATACTCTGAATAAAAAGAGTCCATTTTTGAAATTTCTTATTTAGAAACTATAGAAGGGTCACTGATTTTGCTAAATTAGGCAATCTTTTTTAGTTGCAAAACAAAGTTCACAAAGTGCCTCCTGCTTGCGAAATTATACTAAATTTCGCGCAATTGAATGAAAGATGTGGAACAGGAAGCGTATGGGTTAAATTCGACCATTTTTATGGGAGTTACTGGAGGAATGGTTATCTGGTCGTTTTTTTAAGATTTGACCAAGCATTGTAATGCAATAAAATTGACAAAAAAAAAAAAAAAAAAAAAGTAACTGCAGCTCAGAAATTAAGGATAGTTTGTTTGGGAGTTAACAAAGGGCAAGTGGTCGATTTTTTATATTATTTCAAAAACTATATCACACACTACGGACAAAAGTTTCAGTTACTGTAGTTTATATCAGAAGGGGTGGTTTAGTTTTGCCTATTTGTAATCCTGAAGAACGATCTGACAAAATATTAGACAGTGCAAAGCTTCAATAAGTTTCTGTTATTGCGTCTTCTGGCTTGTCATACAACCAGCTAGCCAGGAAGACGGACATCGTCTAATTGATTTCAAATATACCATGATATATGTACCTTCATTATTTCGATGGAAGGTATACAATTAGATTTAAATAACAGCATCACAGCTTAGAAATATCAGGTGCGCAACTAAGTTCCCGATGTTTTTTTTTTTTAAATTCAGCTTTATTATGAAACCATGTTGACAAATGATTCATTAAAAGTATTGCCCATCCCAAGCTACTACTGTTTCCCATATTTCTACCAAAGCTCGAATTCCGCCACGGTAAAACTGTTCTTCTTTTGAGCCTATCCACGAATCTAGCCATTCCTTGATGTCGTCATATGAGTGGAACTGCTGGTCAACCAGACCGTGTGCCATCGAGCGGAACAAGTGATAATCGGACGACGCAATATCTGGAGAATATGGCGGATGGGGTAAGACTTCCCATTTCAGGGTTTCAATGGGCTTGGCCGTATGAGGCAGAGCGTTGTCATACTGAAGAATCACTTTTTCGTGGGCGTTCTCCCACAGAACTCGCATTAATTGACGTCGATACCAATTTCGCTTGGTTTTAACAGCTCGTAATAAATAATACCGACCTGGTCCCGCCAAATACAAGGCACAACCTTCGCAGCGTGAATATTCGGCCGAAGCGACGACGTAGAAGTCTGGCTAGGCAGATCCGATGACTTTCTTTTCTTTGGATTGCTGTATTGAATCCGTTTTTTATCACCATTTACAATACGATGAATAAAACCCCTCCTTGTTCGTCGCTGAAGCAGTTGTTTACAGGTGAAAAAACGACTCTCAACGTCACTTGGCTTCAACTCATAAGGAATCCAAGTTTCTTGCCCAACGCATGCGATCGCTTGGAAATGGCTTGGCGGGCAACTCCCCCCATCATCTCCATCAAACAAATGTTTTCGAAGGATCTTTCGTCTTTCTTCACACGAACGGTCGTCAACATCAAAATCACCGTCTTTAAATTGACGGAACCAATTTCGACACGTTGTGTTACTTAAAGGAACATTTCCGTAAACGTTTTGAAGCTCTCGATGAGTTTCAGCCGCTGTTTTCGTCGATTCAAAGAAGAAAATCAATACTTCCCGCATATGACGATTATTTGGCACAAAATCATACATATTAACACAACCAAAAGAATATGGCATCAAAAGAAAATCACTATTGTGTCGAGGCGGCATGTTTACCATATGTCTAAGTTTGACTCATGACGTTTAGGTTATGGCAGAATCGACTAGCATTTACAGCTGGCGCCATCTATTGGTAAACAGCGGGAACCTAGTTGCGCACCTAATATATAAATTGGGATGGCTTTCCCTATAATCTACCAATTATCATCTTACATTACATTTGGGTAACGAATAGATTGATTAGATTGAAAAAATATTGGAAAATACTGAAAAAATCCAACTTTCCAAAGTTAAATGTAAACCTTGTGTAATCATGCTTTTTTCCACTGAACTAATTTGTCCTAGTTGTAACATTTGCAGGATGTATCATATTGGTATGACAACTCATCACCAAATAAATGAGAGGCTAATAAGTGACTATTTCTTATATAAATTACTCGTATCTTTGTCCATTTTCAAAGTGTAAAAAAAATTTTTTTTCCAATAATCACGTCCATATTAGGTCCCTTAATAACTACAAAAAGAAGCACTGAAAAACTGGAAACTGAAAAACTCTGTATAATCAGTTTTATCCATGCTTAATCGATTTCGCCTCTCATGCGACCTGCGTTTTACAGGACATCGGTTCTCTAGTCGATAAGACGAGTCAAAACCGCCCTTATATCGTGTGCATTGGCTTAGCCCATCTTCCAGTGAAAAGGTTACTTTTAATATTGTGAAATAATCAATGACCATTACACGAATTAGGACGTTTCGTCAAACAATCATATTATTTGAGTTAGTTCTTTCTAATACATACACAAGATCACCGTATATCATATACAATTAAGGAATAAATGGTAAAAGTGCTGAAAATATTCAAAAATGCGCATCCAAGAGATGGATTCAGTTTTTGTATTTGCACTATTTTTCCCTACAGAACTGGCTTTTTGTGAATTTGAAACTGACCTCCCTATAATGAAGAGATATATTTTTACAAATATCAGCCCTCTAGCTTAATTACTCCCATTTTCTAGCTTGATCAGTCCCACCCACTAGCTTAATCAGTGCTACCTCTTTCAACATATACGCAGATGGGCGGATAAAAGGAATAGATTTATACGGCAAACGAAATGAACGGAATGGTGTTGACATTTGTTCTTATATCAGAACGATTTGACCCCTTTATATTCACCATAGTGAAATTAGCGAAACTGGGTAATAACTGTTCCGTTATTCATGATCTTCTTCATACTAAGTTTCACCAACAAATTTTATTATTTTGGATTGTTACTAATAAGTCGAACTATTTGGAAAGTATGGCGTGGAACTAACCATTTTCTTGCCTATCCAACATTGAACCATAATTCAAGAACCATTTTACCTCCATGGCCATAGTGATTATTGTTATTTATTTTATAGCAGCCCAGCAAGGACATCCTTGCCTTCAGCCTTCTAAAACGTGTGGCATGGCAGCTGGAGTAGATGTCACAATTCCTTCATCAAATGGTTGTCGAACAGATTTCCCGAATTAAAATGAACCATTACACTGCAAATGATATGAAATGCGATAACTATGAAATTCCAAATCAACTAATAACTTCAAAATTTACCAAGGAGGACTAAAAGAATAAAATCGCAAATAAACTCCAGGAAATTAAAGAAACTCAACGAAATATAATCATTAAATTAAATATTTTAACTACCATCTTAAAAGATTTTGGGCAACCATTAACTCTTAACTCTTAATAACATTGAAATTGCGCAGTGTCCGAAACAAAACTCAAATGCAGTATCCCATTACCGCCAGAAAGACCTCAACAATGAAATTGTAAAATTTTTCATGTTATAAAAATAAATATAAAAATCTATGGAAATTTCTATAAAACAAAAACAAAAAAAAAGAAATTTTTATTCAATCAAAAATGACCATAATTTGGATCAATAGGAAAAACGTGTAAGTCAACCAAACCCAAAACCATCAAAAGTTATACAAATGAAATTGAAAATTTTACAAACCGTTTAGTGTGCATAAAAATAGTTATATTTAACAATATAAAGTCATGTAATTATCTATGGAAATCGTATAAAGTACAGGACCTCAATGGCAACAACAATTGACCATAAAAATTGAGAAAACCGCAAATAAGAGAAAACAATAACAAATATAACAAAGGCTTAAACGAATGTGCAACTTTCATTATGAGTATCCCCCTGCAACTACTATACGAGTAGTACTGCAAGGAAATTACTATAAAAACCTTTAACATTAACATTTTGATACGAATTTAATTTCTTTCCAGATGTTGATGCTGCTATTGTTGGTGGTGTGTGTTTTCACCAATATACACATACATTTTTTGGCCATAAAACTAAACAGTTTCGCAAAGTTTTCTTTTCTATAGTTTTCGAAATGGTTGACAAGTGGATAACAGTAGTTAAGGTAAAGTCAGCGGCATAAAGTGGGCACAATGGAAGATAATGTGAAATTCTTAAACATCGACAAAAAGTAACAAATTAAACTTTCAGTAGTCGAAATAAGGTCCCAAGAGTGATAAACTAGCGTATATTTTTCTGATTAGTTATCTCATGGCAGAAAAGTAATTACAGTAGAACTCCAATTATCCGTACTCCGATCAACCGAATCGCTGATTATCCGAATCGCTTTGAAACACTGAATGTATGTATTTGTACCTAAATGTTCATATGTACATATGTACATTCTTTTATTTTTACATATTCTTTTTATGTACTTTTACTTCTTTTTACTTTACTAATGCATACAATGCCAAAAATAAGCTCTTTTACTTTAAAATCCAATTATCCGAATGTGGTCCGGTCCCAATTGATTCGGATAATTGGAGTTCTACTGTAATGTCAAAAATGACTACACCCTCTTTTATTTGTCGAAAAATTTGAACATCTTATAATTATCAATTCATAATGGCATCAGTAAAAATGCACGAGTGAAGAAGATTAAGATGTTCTGGCTGCACTACAGGGTTATCTAAATAGTGCTGTGAAAACCGCCGGTCTGGCAAGTCTGTCAGCTGTTAAATACCTGGCATTTGAAACGTTCTGTATTTAGTGAGATGTTTTTCATTTACGAATATGGATCGTTTAACAACCGAAAAACGAGTAAAATTAGTTAAAACTTACCACAAAAGTGGTGATTCACTTGTGGACATTCAATCGAACAAAAATTTTCTTCACCGATGAAGCTCATTTCTCACTCGGTGGTTATATCCACAAGCAAGATTGTCGCATATGGGGCTCAGAGAACGCAGAAGTTATTGTGGAAAAGAAAACTCATATTTTTCAATATTTTTCAACAACAGCGGTCATAACTTGGAAATCTTTTACAAACCTCAATACAATAAAATGTTGTTTTTTTTTCTTTTCCATCCACCCACTATCTATTACATTTAATTAACGAATAAATGGCACAAATATTTGAAAAAACTTTTCAAATTGTTATTATAGATGCTTATTATCATTGCTAACAGAACTGTTGATTCGGACGGGGATTTACATTTAACGTAGTAATCAACTGTTATTTATAATTTCATTATAGTTGAATAAATTCTGAAAAAAATCTCATTATTCAAGACATGACTTCAGTGCATACCTTTATAAATTTTGTTTTGCTACTTGTCCGATTTTGCTCAACTTTAAACTTAGTTTGCCTTTGAATGTGACATTCAGTTATCCCAAAATACAGTACAGATCGTACGGTGCGACCCCTTTTGTGCAATGAACGAACTTGCGGACTGACAGACATATGTATGTTGATCGGCATATAATTTTTCCCCGATTAGGAAATCTGGGCTCTAAAATGAGTAGTTTTTCGTAGCACAAATTTAGTAACAAAATGTATACATAAACACGGAATAGAAACAGAGTGCAACAGTGAGTTTTGAGACAAAATTGAACGGAAACTCATAATAATAATTTTTTTGTACAGACTATTTTTTTGCTTAGGAGACGACTTCATCCCGGTAAAAGATTTGCGATTACTTTTGGAAGTTCGCATTCTAGAATCCAATAGTCAATTTACCATTTATATACAATAATCTACAATTTACAATGTTCGGAAAGTTCGTTCGGTTTTTATATACAAATTTATGTACAAGAAAACAATTATATTAATCTATTATATAATATCCCCCTCTTTTTATAATTTCTTCCCACCTCTGTGGGAGCTTTTAAATTCCTCCCTCATAAAACTCGCGTGTTTTTTCCGAAAAAAAATCGTTCAGTTCGATTTTTCACTTCCCCGTCGTTATGAAGATTCAAATCCTTTAAGTGGTTGCTCAGACTGCGAAATAGGTTATGGTCGAACGGGGCGAAGTCTGGGGAGTACGATGGGTACAGTAAAACTTCTTACCCAAGCTCTGACAGTTTCAGACGTGTCCGCAAGGCAATATGACGCCTCGGTGAGAAAGTGAGGCACCCACACATTGTGGTTGTTCACAAATCCGAGCTCTTTTATGACCCCGTGAATGGTTGAGACTGATTTTTCGATTATTTCAACTATTTCGCTAACTGTTTCACGAGGATTAACAATAATAAAATGTCTTACTTCCTTGGAAACAATTTGTTTCGGTCGTCCGGATTTGGGGGCGTCCATTACGGGGAAGTCGTCCGTAGAAAATCTTTTAAACCATTTCTGGCAAGTCCTTTCATTTAGTCAATTGTCTTCAAAAACAGACTTTATTTTTTGGCTGGCATTAGCAGTTGTAAATGCTCTTTTTCTATTTTTTTTTCACTTTTTAAAACTTATTTTTTGAAACGGTATAACCACTCCCGATTAGAACGAAAACAGAGGTAAACAATAGTAAACAGTTTAGAGAAAGTGTGGAACGAAGTTATGATAGCGTTTGAAGGAACTCTACGTCATGAGAAGCGACGTATAATGAATTAACGAATTAAACGAACGAACTTTCTGAACGACCCGATACATACATTTTCTATATATTTAATCAATCATGAGCAATAATGTGATCTGAGCTTTCAAATGCTTAACAATCATGATATGAAGTAGAATAAATATCATTTTTTTTCTATAAAAAGAATAGAAAAAACTAATCTTGTTTTTATAATCGGGTAACAATTTATTTTTAACCAATCATATCATCATTCCGATATCTGCATTAATTTGCTTTACACTTTGCTTAACTTCTGTACCCATTTCTTCCACTGTGCCGCCAATAGGACTTAAAGTCTCTCGCCTTTAAACAGCTCAGTCCAAACATTATATAATTTCGTGAAGAAATTTAAAACGTTTTCAAATTATAAATATTGCAACCTTTTGCTTCTTTCATGTTAACGATTTCAAATATGTAACTGCTATTGCTGCCGTTAGGATATTGATATAGGATCCCCTGAAGTGGTTACGACGGTTTAGTACGCAGCATATCACTACAATTGAGGCGACATTTGTCTGATATCAATTGAATTTCGATTTAAGGTGACTAAGACACATTGCCATTGGTGACATCCAGAGGTGTTCAACGTTTGTCGTTTATGTAAGGAATTACCATATGTTGACGTGGTTTTTATACACTCAGTAATGTATATCCCTTAAAAAAAGTGCCGGTAATTGTTCGATAATACATAAAATATAATTATTATTCAACTAAATTTATCGTATCGCTCTTAAAGTGAGCCCCTTCTGACATAATACACTTATAATTGAATCATCACAAAATCGAGTTTTCTGGAAAAGATCTCAGTTATTGTCGCAAATCCTCATCTTGTGTGAGTTTTTTAAGAAAATTTTGGTCTTTTGAAACTAGTAGGGCGGTAATGCGCTTAATATACAATAAATACTTTAAAATGGTGTGAATTAATTCATGAGGTATGATGTTTGCTGGCAGTTTTCAGTTACCATTTTCTTCACTTTATCGATGTTGTCTCTAGTTGAAAATGTTGATGGCCAACCAAAGCGTGGTATATCTTCCACCAAATCTTGACCCCTTTCTATACCACCCATATATACATGTTTTTGATAAAATTGTCTCACCATAAGTCTTCGAAATTCCATTTTCAGAAATATAAAATTTGAGGCTAATTCTTTGTTATATACACGGTGGCGCACCAATTGTATTACAATAAGAAATTCTAATAACGTCTTTTGTAATCAATGTATTTCATTTATTTTATTTTATTGTATAGAATATTCATTTTAATTTTATATAGTTAATTGGTTTTGAAGAAGATAGACTGCAAATGAGCTCCATGATCATTCACGCATATGAGACACCTGATCAGGAAATTGTTCATTGCGTAATCGCCTCAATTGCTGTTTGAATGGACTGCTTCCATACAGTCAAATTTCTTGGTTTCATTTTGTGCACCTCTAGCTTGACATAACCCCATAAAAAAAGTCTGGTGCAGTCAGATCAGGGGATATTGGGGGCCAGTGGAAAATGAAGTTTCTGGATCCTAAATATTTTTGGAACTCCACCATAACCGGCCTGACAGTGTGTGCAGTTGCTTCATCTTGCTGGAACCAAATACTGTTGAAATGGTTACGTCTTCGGTGCAGTTCTGGGTAAAAAGCAATTCCTTCAACATTTTTGAAAAATTGTCCCCATCAGCAGTTGACGATTAACAGCAGCACGATTCGCGCACCACCCTATATTCTTTATCCATTTCAAAAATCGGAAAACATACTTTAGCTAAACTGACACAATCGCGTTCAAACTACGTGGTATTTTAGAGGGCAGATGTGGCATTTTGGGGATACAAATAATTCTAACAATTCCTTTAAGCGGGCTCTTTAAATGATCAATTGCCAGTATGCAAAAACTTACTTTTTTAAGGGCGCGGTTACAGATAAATTTCAAAAAATATATTATTTTAAATAAAATCCCGATAATGCCAGAAAAAGATGAGACGCTGCTCGTGTTTCTGCTCCAGATGGCTCTGTGTAAGCGTAATATAATGGGAAAATATACTGATTTCTCTTACCTTAAGCCTTTAGCAAGTACAATAATATCAATTCAAATGTTTACCTATAGAAAGTTCCTGCCTCTTGGAATCTTTTTCTTGTTCAAACACCCAATTCAGACTTTCCGAAAATCTTATAAAAATGTATTTTCGGACTTTGTACCTCTCGACCTCCTTCCCATTCTTTAATCTTAGTACCTTAAGTTTCCCACTAAAGTAGTTCACAACAATTACACACTTTACTCTACTGTCTTTGTTTATATTTCAGCTTTCAGTACGGAGACAGGAGACTTTTTCGCCCCTCATTTTCCAAAGTAAATGGATAACATTCACTCCACACCAGAAATACTCCAGCGACCAACAACCTGAGTTTTAGCCAAAGGCTTCAAGTTAGAAAGAAACTATAACGACAGCGCAAAAAAGAAAAAAAAACCGAACAGACAGCAGAAAAACGGCGGCCAATTCAAATTTGTTGTTTGGCAAACATTAACATTATGGAAGTTAAAAGTTTATGAGGCTGCTGTTGCCAAAAAAAACTCCTTTTTCCTTCAAAATATTAAGCAGGTTTAAACGAACATATGAGTGTGTCTACATTTGGCTAAATAGCTTTCAGCTGTGGACCAAACTGTTGTTGCAACTGGTGCAGCCACGATGCGGGTGTGGAAACTGCTGCTTTGATCGTCGTCTTGGCCAGCTTGGATTCGCATTTAGTTCTTTTTTTCACAGTTCATACACAGGAATTATTGGTTGTGGAGTGAAGTTGAACACTTAAATATAAACAGAAAAACACCCTCATGTGGCCTAAAAAAATGTACGCAGAAAAAACTAAAGCGACCTGTTTTAATTTAGTTTGTGGGCATTTAGTATGGGCAAAACTATGAACTTAAAATGCAAAGTGTGCCCCAAAATGGATGATGGATGGTGATTCTAAATTGCCGTTACATGTAAATACATTAATTTAAAATGACTCGCTTAGAACTATAAGTGGAAAAAGGAAAATTTTATAATTTTAGTTATAGCTATGCTAATGCTAATGCTATGATTTTGATTAGCAAATCGAAAACAAAATTGGGCATAAGAATGTACTATTAATTGACTAATCAGGCAGCTCAATTAATGAAAGTTCCTATTAATCAAATATGTATTGAATCATATGCGAGGTGTGTTCAGAAAAATAAAGTCAAATGTTCAAATTCAATTCATCAAACGTAGCCCTCGTTATTGGTTCTTATTTTTTTTTAATGTTGGTACACTCGTGTCGCAGATACGAGGTGTGATCAAAAAATAACCGTTATTTTCAAATTTCGTGAGTTACGTATGTTCTATTTTTGCATTTTTTGCTGTTATGTTGGTACACCTGTCTCATATATATGTTGACAATATCAGCCATTTTGGATTGTCAGTTTGTTTTTGACAAATGAAAAGGTTAGTCGTATTTTGGTGTACTCTTCGATTTTTTACTATTCGAAAAAAAATAATCGATCAAAGAAACTGAATTGTGGAAAACCCAATCATGGATTTTGCACCGTGATAACGCACCTGTTCACACATCGATGCTTGTGCGTGAGTTTTTTGGCCAAAAACAAAACCCAACCATGCCTCAACCACCGTATTCGCCAGACTTGGCCCCTGACTTTTTCCTCTTCCCAAAACTGAAGACATTGATGAAAGGAAAGCGTTTTGCTACGATTGAGGAGATAAAAAAAATCGAAACAGGAGCTTTTGGCGATACCAAAAAGCGCGTTTTGGAAGTGTTTCGAGGATTAGAAGAAACGCTGACATAAGTGTACTATATCTGAGAGGGACTACTTTAAAGGAAATAAAATATAAATTGTTAAATAAATAAATACTTTTTGAAAAAAGTTGAAAATAACAGTTATTTTTTGATCACACCTCGTATATTGACGGTTTTATCCATATAGCATGTTTAGTTTGTTTATGAGAGGCATAAATAAGACAAGTGTTTTGCGCGTTCGGCGATTTGGTTTTTATCTCCTCAATCGTCGCAAAATGCCGTCCTTTCATGGGTCTCATCAATCTTGGCTGAGGCGTGATAACGGCGTTGTTTTTGGCCAAATAATCTCTCACAAGCAAAGATTGGTGAGCAGGTGCATTATGATGATGCAAAAGCCATAAATTTTTGTCCACAATTCCGGGCGTTTTTTTCGTATTGCTTCAACTAAATGGCGCATAGCTTCAAGGTAATACTCCTTATTTGCCGTACGACCTTGTGGTAAGAACTCCTGATTCACTACGCCATGGTAATCGAAGAAAACAGTGAGCAAAACCTTGACATTTGATCGAACTTGTGGTCCTTTTTTTGGTTTTGGCTCTCCTGGACTCTTCCATTGAGACGATTGATAACCACATATCCATGATTCGTCACCAGTTATGGCCCTTTTAAGCGTCACCGTTGAGGTCATTCCACAATTCCTGAGTGATGCTCACGCGACGGGTGTTTTTTGGTCAAAATTCAGCAATTTTGGAACGAATTTCGCTGCCACAGACTTCATGCCCAAAATTTCCGAAAAGATTGCATGGAGTGAGCCTACCGATAAGCCGACATTCTCAGCAACTTCTCTAATTGTGATTCGACGATTCTCCATAACAATTTTCTTCACTTTCTCAACAATTTGATCACTAGTTGATGTGCTGGGGCGCCCAAAACGAGCGCCGAACACGCAAAAAACTTGTCTTATTTATGCCTCTCACAAAAAAGAACTAAACATGCTATATGGATGAAAACGTCAACATATCTTCGAGACGAGTGTACCGACATACAAAAAAAATAATAATAATTGAAAGGCGAGTGTACGCAGCTCGGGAAATTTGAAAATGTGCCTTATTTTTTGAACACACCTCGTATGTGTCTCTAGGAGGATATTGAACCCACACATTAACGAAAATGGGCTAAATATTTTGCGAAGAAATTTTCTTCCCAATGCTCCCGAATGTGTTTTATCGTCTTGCAGTGCGCAAAGATATGTATTATAAAGGAAGACAGACAGAAGTATTACTCGTATGTGCTAAAAGTCGTTGTCGCTAATCCTTATTTAGTGGAGCGGGGGAAGAAAAAATCACCCTTCACTCAAAATTTACAGTAGTTCAGGTCAAAGCAGCTTCCAAACAACTGAGGCTCCAAATACTTAAGAAGTCTGTAATAACAAATTGTAGCTTATAAGCGGTTCGGTGCTAATCAATTCCACATTAATATAGAATGGCTTGATACGATCTTTGTATACCCCTCAACCGTCAAGTCTTTCTCACTAAACATTTTCATCTTCACAAGGACGCCAAACTCTATCAAAGTTGGAAACAAATCGTGCTTATAATGTTCACATCTAACATTTCTATATTCAGTAAATTTGTCACGCCACACTTTCCTTGCCAAATGCATCTTATATACAAACGAAACATTTCTAGCGTTAATACAATAAAGACGGCTCTCTTTCCATGTCATAATCTAAATGATTATAAACATTTTAATTATTAATCACCATTGCTAATCCAAAACACAACCATAAATTTCGCGCATATCAGAAACTCAATGTTTTTCAACTTCATATCTGCAAGTTTGAACACATTTTAGCACTTTTCTTATCACATCTAAGAAATCTCCTGCGAAATGTGTAAAGACTGCAAAAGGAAGAAATACAAACTCACACCACACACGCACTCACGACTGCTCCAATATTAGATTACAAATGATATATATGGAAAAGTAAAATGATTCGAAAACGTTTTTATAAAATACTATTACGTGATATCGCTGTGTATGATATCTGGGCAAACAAACAACTCATAAATAAATTTGCAGTCCTGTGCGCGTTATTTTCCAGTTTCATACGCAATTTTTAGTGTGTGCTGGACGTATTTAATTTGATTTGAGTTGAGTTGAGCTGAGCTGAACTGAGTAGTTTTAAGTTGGCGGCTGTATTTCGTTTAATCGTGAGTAACCTGCATTCACGTTAGCGTTATGGTGTATGAAATGCGTTTAAAATATTAACTAATATGGCTTTTGGTTTATTACTCTTAAATCATTTAATGTTGCCAATTATAACAGCTTTTAATAGTTTAACATAAATTATGTTTAATAGTTGATAGAGGGAGAGAGAGAGAGGGTTGTAAGGTGAATGTTTATAATATATATTGCTAAATTATATCAGCGGCGGCTACTTTTTGCTGGTCTAATTCGATGGATTGGAATTTGTTTCCAAGAATAGTTTCGGAATGGAAAACTAAGTTTAAAATTATTAACAAAAAAAAAAAAAGAAATGAAAGACAGCACTAACCAAAAATTAATATTTTATTGCCTATAAGATATAACCGTCACTATTTGAGCAAAATA
>JAHXMU010000126.1:178729-227224 GCA_019455685.1 Philornis downsi
CATTTTTACAAATGATTCATTGAAAGTATCGCTCATCACTAGCTGCTAATTTTTCTCATCTTTCTGGCAAAGCTCGAATTCCGTCACGGTAAAACTGTTCATCTTTTGAGGCTAACCACGAATCTAGGCACTCCTTGATGTCATCATATAAGTGGAACTTCTGCTCATTGAACAGAACAAGAGGTAATTGGACAGCGCAATGTCTGGAGAATATGGCGGATGGGGGAAGACTTCAAATTTCAGCATTTCCAGTTAAGTTTTAACGGGTTTGGCCACGTGGGGACGAACGTTGTCATGCTGAAGAATCACTTTTTCGTGCTTCTCGCACAGAGCTCAGCTCAATTGCATTAATTAAAGTCGATACTGATCCCCAATGATGGTTTCGCTTGGTTTCAACAGTCCGCAATAAATACCACTGACCTGGTCCCACCAAATACAGAGCATAAGCTTCGTAGCGTGAATATTCGGCCGAAACGACGACGTATAAGAATGACCGGGCTGCCCCCATGACTTTTTTTACTTTGGACTGCTATAATGAACGCATTTTTCATCACCCGTTACAACACGATTAAGAAAACCATTCCTTTTTTTTTGTCGCTGAAGCAGTTGTTCACAGGCGAAAAGACAACGCTCAACGTCCCTTGACATTCAATTCATGAAGAACTGGAGTTCCTTACTTTTCAATCATTTCCAACGCATGCAATCGCTTGTAAATGGCCTGGCGGGTAATTCCTAATACCGAAGCAAGCTCTACCTGCATTTGGCATGGATCCCCATCAAGCAATGTAGTCAATTCAGTGTCCTCGAAGGTTTTTCGTCTTCCTTCGCACGAACCGTCGTCAACATCAAAAAGCTGCGGAACCAATCTCGACACGTTGTTCCACTTAAAGCAGCATTTCCGTAAACGTTTTGAAGCTCTTGATGAGCTTCAGCCGCCGTTTTCTTTGATTGAAAGAAGAAAATCAACACTTCCCGCACATGATGATTGTTTGGCACAAAATCATACATATTCACACAACCAAAAAGATATGACGTCAAAAGAAAATAACTATTGTGTCGAGGGGGTATGTTTACCATATGCCTAAGCTTGGCTAATGACCTTTAGGTTACGGCAGAATTGACTAGCACTTACAGCTGGCGGCATCTACTGGCAAATAGCGGGAACTTAGTTTAACACCTAATACAAGAGTCGTTGAAACCATTGGTACTTTTTTTTCTAAAAAAATTAGTCCTGCCAGAGAGTAGCTCGATCGGCGCTGTGGTGACAGACTATTTGCTATCTATAATTGAAGCCGATAATCCCGATGACGCCACTTGCTACACCTCCTGTAGTGACATGCGATTATTTGCCCAATTCGTTAAGCAGTTAATTTCATGCTTCAGACCAGCCAACTGGCCGCTTAAATCATGTGTTATCACAACTATAGCAGTTTTATTTGGTGCTACATGAAGTCCAAGATATACATAGGTAAGCGTTCTATGATTGCGGAATTGAAAGTCAACATTACTCACGACAGCATAAATTTTTATCACCCACCACTATAGGTTGTTGCATACAGCCATTTGGTTCATTCATTAGGATTTTGTCTTTTATTAGATATAGCCTTTTGAGGCCGCATAAAGCTACATATTCGAGATCGTATTCAAAATTATTATTTATTTTAAAACGTCCGTCCGTCAGAAATACTAATTTCTCCCTGAACAAACGAGATAAGTCGGCGTATAAATTATGAAAAGATAGCATTTGAGACAAGCCCGCATATCTAGCGATGGATCGGCGCAACGTCCCCTACACAATAAACCCATTTGGGATAGACTTGTTCACATATGCACTGAAACGGATTTAGCATAATGAACGTTTTCAATTTGTTTTTTCTACAATTGAAACGTTTATTCATGAATTAAAAATTGTGCACGGTTAAATTGTACAGATAAGAGAAGTCCTAGATTATAAATTTTTTGTGGATCTCTTTAACGTTGGAAGAAATTATGAAAAAATGAAAGAAAGAAACCAGTATTCACTAGAAAGAATGTAAAGCACAATATTTTATTTAAAAAAAAAATTTTTTGATGATAAGTTGGTACATCGCTCATGATGGATGAGATTATAGAAAAATTAAAAAAAAACAAGTATTTACTAGAAGGAGGCCAAAGCTAATATAATATTTATAAAAAAAAAACACTTTTGATACAACCGCTTATGTGATCATAAGTTGGTGCATAGCTCATGACGCTATATCTCGCTAGTGGTGCAATTAGATCGAATTGGTTTAACAGAAAATAATTTAATGATGAAAGGACCGTATCCAGCTCTTGGAAGACTGCCCTTTCTCAGAATATTTTTGAATGTTTAAAGTGCATTCTTTAATTAAAATCAATTTGTATATGTACACATATGTACGTACAATATTATTTTAGATTTATACGTTTACGAATATCAATAGTCTAACAATCGAAGAACGCGTAAAAATAGTTAAAACTTACCACACATTTCGTGCATTATGAGGTGAATATGGTCGTCATAATCGACCCACTGTGCAAGGAATTGGCAAGATTGTAAGGAAATTTGAAGAGACTAAAAGCGTTCCGCCTCTGTTGGTGAAAGTGCAGCCGATGATCCGAATTTGAAATTCGGGACGCTACGGCCATATGGTAACCGACTTTTTTTGCTCTGCAATTGAAGGTTATGAAGTGGACGATATTTGGTTTCAACAAGACGCTGCCATGAGCCACACAGCACGGCCGATTTTGGCTCTATTGCATGAGAAGTTTCCAGAAAACGTAATTTCACGCTTTGGCGACATCAATTGACAACCAAGATCATGTGATTTGACGCCGTTAGACTTTTTTTGTGGCACTACGTCAAAGACCGTTTTTACGCAGACGTTGGAACATTCGAAAACCAACATTCGTCAAATTATTGCCGACATACCGCGCGAAATATGCAAAAAAGGTCGAAAACTGTCTTAATAGGATTCGCTGCTGCAACCAATCCAGAGACGGTCATTTAAATGACATTGTATTTCGTACATAATAATAAAGTCAAGGCATTATAATGAAATAAAAGTTTTTTCGGAATCATAACTTTACGTGTGTGTTTTATTGAACTTTACTTTTGAAACCGAAAAATGGATAACCCGAAATTTAACATGAGTTTACTATGAGAGGAATATGTTTCTTTTACTTCTTCCCCCTTATAATGAACATGTGGTAAATTTAATCCAATCCAATAGAAGACATTTGGAAAGTTTTATGTTAATGCTATTTTTTGTTGGCACCCATTAAATAAGTTCTATGAAACTGGCAATTATTTGCATCCAGAGAAATCAATTTGAAAAAAAAAAAATTCTTTGAGAAGATCTTCCATTTTTTTGTGCTTTATGGTAATTATTAAAGAAAAAATCTCTCAATAACACAGAAATTACTAACAAATTGTTTATGAAGATTTTAAAAATCTTCATGCAAAACAATTCCTAATTGCAGTACAAAGATAAATTTCACCCATTTAATAACTTATTACGTATAATTATGATCATGAGAAAAAACGTTACCCAATAACATTTAGTTTAGTTAGATATTTACTTTTGCCAGATATCCATACTGGCCGATTAATCATAATTCATATCTTAGAATAAAGTGCTTTCGAATGTCATGTGCGGTAGTTAAATTTTTCAAACAAATAAATTACATACTTTAACGAAAATGCCACAAATTCCTTGTTGTAATTATTCAACCAAAACCAAATTAAGCAACGAGTAAAATATAAGTATTGACAGCATATTTAACTTTGGTAATACAATGACGGCCCCCTTTGTTTACTGGGTACTCTTTGCAAGGTTTTCATGCAATTAATTCCCTTCATTTGTCATTAATTAACTCAACTAATATTTGTTTATTTTTGTCAACGCGAAAGTACCCACTCATTGCATTACGGCGGCAACCCTTTCATTCCCACAAACGCATAATCCCCTCCCATGCAACAGCGTTACGCATCCTGCCTTTCGCTTTCGCCCTGACACGCTTTACTAATTACACTTTTAAACCCCATACTCGGCGCATTCCAAGCGCTGGGTTTTATGCCGCATGGACGAATCCGCCATTTAAGTAGATGTCATAATTGCTGAGAACGCAATGCACCCTCACTTACGTAGAAATTACGGAATTCCCTTCTGGTTCAAATAGTTTCCGCAGTAGAAAGGGGTATAATGAAAGAGGCACTTTGAAAGATATTTGTTATTTGGTGCTACCATTGCCAGTGGCAGTGGTGGTTGTGTCGCCACTCATGTGTTGTAAAGTTGTTTACATTTAACGCGTTTGGGTTATTCCGCTTTATAGCTCTATGAATATAAAGATATTTACTATTTAACGCCACTGTTAGCGTCAGTTACCATTTGGACCGTCGAACACCAACATCGTCACCATATGTTTTAGCGTTTGTTAATTTCAGTCTGTTGACAATATTTAGCAAATGTTTGACATTTAACACTATTTCTATGCCCACCACCATAGGATGGGGAGTATATGCAAGCTGTCATTCGGTTTGCAATACCCAGAAATATCCATCTGAAACCCCTTGAATATATACCGGGTTATTCACTTTTCGGTTCCAAAAGTAAAATTAAATAAGACACCCATAAAGCTATGATTTCGACGAAACTTTCACTTCACTATAATGCCATTATGTACGATATACAATGTCATTTAAAGGACCACCTCTGGATAGGATCCTTTTGAGGTAGTTATGACCACTTTTTCACACATTTTGGGCAGTGCATCGGTAATAACCTGACAGACATTGGTTTTCAAATGCTCCATACGCGTTAACACGGTCTTTAATGGAGCCCCATAAAAAACAGTCTAACGGCGTCAAATTGCATGATCTTGGCGGCCAACTTACGTTGCTAAAATGTGAAATTACGCTTTCTGGAAATTTCTAATACAATAAAGCCAAAATCAGTCGTGTTTAGCGGCTCGAGGAAACCATATACTCGTATATTGTATATTGTTCAGTTCATAACTTTCAATTAAAGGCCAAAAAAAGTCGGTTACCTCTAAATTGAAATTCGTATTATTCGCCACACTTTCACTAACAGAAGTGATATCTTCGTCAGTGCGTACATTGAAATAATGCACAGGCCTGACCATATTTGTAACGCATTCAGTTTCTTCAAATTTCTTTATAATCTTGCCAATTCCTTGCATAGTAGGTACGAAGATCATCCCAAAAGTGTCCACTTTTTAATCACCACTTTTGTAGTAAGTTTTCCAATTTTTACGCTTTCTTCGATTATTAAATGATCCATGTTAATATGAAAATAATATATAATAAATACTTAACAGCTAACATCCTTGCCAGACCGCTCTTGCCAGGCCTATCAATCGTCGTAAAAGTCTATGTAGATAATCAATGAAAGTCGCCTCGGACCTAAAATTGCCAGATCTAACAAAGAAGGCACAAAAAAATTGTGAAAAATTTACCTTATTTTTCAATATAATCTCTATTTAGCTCGATACACTTTTTCTAGTGATATTCAATAGCTTTTTGCCCTGTATATAATACGAACACTCAAACTTCTCAAAATAGCCATCAACCGGAGACCACTACCTCTTTATTACTGGCAGATCTTTTACCACCGAGACATTTTTTTTAATTTTAGAAATTGGAAATAGTCCAAGAGAGCTAAATCTGGCAAATAGGGTGAGCAATGAAATAATTCGAACTTTAATTCATTAATTTCGGCCATCGCACAAGTGTATGTGTGAACTTAAGAATTGTCTTTATGAAGCAATACTTTTTCCATAATTTCAGCACCTAAAGGCTGCAATAAATTAGCATAATATACGCCGCTGATGGATATCCTTTTTTGAGTGCAATATATATAAAAACCTGCCGCCATGACCTTGTCTGCAGATGGAATCGTCTTCGCCATCTCTAGACACGATTCTCCCTCTCCAACATTCCAGTCTACTGCCTTGACTATTCCTTTGTCGTGTGAAGTGGTGAATCCATGTCTATGGCATGGCTACAAATCGACGCAAAATTTCAACTTTATTGCGGTTAAACATCGCTTAACTCTACTGCTCTGCTGAAACGTCTTCACAACTCTGTTTTTGTCCTATTTGAAGCAAGCGCGGCACCCATCTAGCGCACAGCTTTCTCGTTTTTTAAATCTTCGGTAAAATATACGATATATAACACTTTTTGGAATGCCTATCATTTCAGCTAACTCACGCACAGTTATCCGACGATCATCCAATACTATTTTGTGGATCTTGCTCCTTCGTTTACGACTGTACCTATACATTACTGAGTAGCAGCGTTTGGACGATGCCGTACGAGCCGCCAAGCCGAACACCGTAGTGGTCGACCAATTAAGGTGTCCACGTCAGACACGAATAAGAACATCTACGAACTGGTATTAGATGATCGTCGGCTGAAGGTGCGTGAGCTAGCTGAAATGATTCAAAAAAGTTCTACACATCGTACATATATTAATCGAAAATTTGAAAACGAGAGAACGAAATGATTGCCGCGGTCGCTTTCAATAAAGCAGAAATAGAGTCGTGAAGATGTTTCAGTATAGAGTTTGGCGACATTTCACCGCAATAAAGTTGAATTTTTGCGTAGATTTATATCCATGGATAAGACATGGGTTCGCCATTTCACATCTGGAACAAAGGAACAGTCAAAGCAGTGGACTGAAATGTGAGAATCGTGCCCAAAGAAGGCGAAGAAATCAAAAAGGTAAAGCCATCGGCGGATATTATGATAATTTTAGGGGATGAAATTATGGAAAAAAACCGGATTTGGGCGGAAAGAAAGTGTTGTTTCTTCAAGACGATGCTCCAATTCACACATCCACTCCTGCGATAGCAAAAATTAATGAATTAAAGTTCGAGTTGTTTCATCACGCGAATTATTCGCCAACCTTAGCTCTCTCGGACTATCTTCTAGTTCCAAACTTGAAAGAATGGCTCAATGGTAAAAGATTTGCCAACAATGAGATGTACATAGATAAAGTCTACGGTTGCTGGCTATTTTAAGGAATTTGACTGTTCTTACTATAAACAGGATGTAGAAAATATTGAAATCGCTGAATCGCTGAAAAAGTGCATCGAGCTAAACGAAGATTATGTTGAAAAATAAAGAAAAATTTTCCCAACTTTGTTTGTGTCTTCTTTTTTAGGTCGGCTAGTTTTGGAACAGCCCTCGTAACTCTATGAATAAAGCAGTGATGCCAATCATGAAATGAATCACATATCCTCATGCATATTAATAAATTCTTTGCAACTTATTTTACCGCCTTGCCCGACAAATCACTTAACCCAAATTTGAAATAGCTCAATTAATGAAATTTGACAAAAATGATCGATAAAGTAAAGCCTACTGCCATCGTCAAGTCAACACTTTTAGCAACAACAAGAAATGAGAAGGAAAATATCACAAATCCAAATTGGAATTAAATAGCAAACAATTAGAAACAATTAATGAAAATCTGGCGAAGTTTAAGCGTCTCTCATTAATACGCTGATAACGCATAAAAACGTATCACTTCAGACAAGCCAACGAAAATTTTCAAAAAGATGTACATGAATATAATCGCAGGCAGCGCATTGGGATATGAGAAAGACAAAATAGCGTGGGATTTTAGTATTAGTTGCAACGCTACATACATACAGGGTGGCGCACGTATCGCACGCTATAAACACAATGTCAATGGGGACCGATATTTAAAGGTATTGAAGAAGTTTATTTACCCAGAACTGCACTGAAGACGAATCCTTTTCTACAGCATTCGGTTTCATCAATATGGAGCAATTGCACACATAGCCAGACTACAAGACGAAAATTCCAAAACAAATTAATGTCAAGAAACCCCACTTAGCGCTGGCATCCAAGATCACCTAACCTGGCTTTTTTCATGGGGATATGTCAAGCAAGAGGCGTACAAAACGAAACCAAGGAATTTGACTGAACTGAAGCAGTCCACTAAATCAATAATTGAGGCGACCCCGAATGAATAGTTTTCTGATAAGGTGCCGTATATGCGTGAATGAGCATAGAGGTCAGTTACGGTCTATCATCTTCAAAACTACGCAGTTGCATAAAATAAAATTTAATTTTTTAAACAATAATAAAAAAATAAATAAAATAAATCAATTAAAAAAAGTTATTGGATTTTCTTATTGTATTACAATTCCTGCGCCATCCTGTATTACATATGAATGCATGAAACGGACCCATAGTCAGATGTGGAAAACACCCTGACTTGTAGCAGCTGGTTTGTGTATGAACGTGTGTTTGGGATGTATTTTCACAAAGTATTAGGTGTTGTTTTTGATGAGTCACTGACTTTTACCTCGCGCATAAATTATATTATCCCTAAAGCTTATTCTATACTAGCTTATATTAGAAGAAATTTTTCCGATATCTTTTCTATCCAAGATCAAAATTGGAATATGCTTCTATTCTTTGGAGTCCCCTTTGCCAAGTCAATATATCAGGCATAGAAAGAATTTAGCGGGTACTTCTGAAATATGCTCTCTCCTCAATTTACTTTGGTGATTTTGTGCCTCCTTATATTTGCAGATGCTGATTACTAGGCTTACAGCCATTGCAATATCGCGGTATTTATAAAACTTTGAATTCGATATAATAGCCGGTATAATCGATTGTTCTGAATTATTGTCGCTTATATCGTTAAATGTTGCAGGCTTCGTTGGTCCATTGAATTGATAATTGATAAAGTACACAACTCCTACAACTTTTGCGATGATAAACATTTGAATGGTTTCGTTTCATTACTTTCTTTGGCCATATCAATTTCTTTGATCTCCAATTGTCGCAACGAATTGGCTTTAGATTAGATTTAGATTTAGAATAGGTATGTTTTAAGAAATTTATTATTTCTGATTTTCATCAATTGATTTTAATTGAAATTTTCGGAAGGCTCAATTAGCAGACTTTAGCTAATGAAGATATGAATTTTATCTATAATCATTAGCGTAGCAGTAACTTTTTTCTGAGGGTGACTATCTGCATTCAATATACCTAATGTGAAATCTCTTGAGGGTGCAAAAAAGTTCTGGAGGGGAGCTAAGCCCCCAACACCTCCCTTGCTACTCCTGTGTCTATAAAGCTGCTCAAGCAATAAAGTCATTGTATCATTCTTTTTTTTATTACTTTAAAACTACTTTAGTTCCATTAAAAAAAATGTTTGTTGTCCGAGAATTACAAAAAAATTCAAATTGTTGAATTATATAGTTACAACGAAGTAAGTTTCTAATGCTTTAATCTATAAAATAAACAAATAAAACTAGCAATAAAAACTAATCCATATACTCACACTTAGATTCGAGATGACAAGGAGGATATCTGTTAATACCAAAATCTTTATAATCTTTGAAAACGATTTGCAAGGTGTTGTTGCTTGATTCTTCACAAAAAATATAGTAAAAGAATCAATATGATCAAGTTATGTGAAGCACCTGAATGGTATTAAAATTCATAGAAGGATATGGGCGAACAAAATGTCTGCTTGGTGTTGGGTGCTAGGTTTCTGGAACCATAAATTATTTTGGGACAGGCAATAAATTTTCCTCATCTGTAGATGAAATTACTATTTGCATTTCCGTATTTAAGGAAATATATAAAATGTGTTACAGACTAAATGAATTTGACATAAATTTATATGTTAATCATTAAACAAATGCGAGAGAAGTTACGTCGATAATAATAAAACAAATCGCATCCCATGAATGGGGTATTGGAGAGATTTACACTTTCTGTGTGTTTACACGCATTCTATTCTTAGACTAACTGAATGGGATCTACTGTTCAATAAAGATTCGGGACATCAGTTTAAGACTCTTTTTATTAAAATTGTTGATAATATCGCCGTGGCTAACGAGGTTATCACCGGTCAAAAAATTGATGGTTGAATTGGGGGCTCGAATCCAAGAACATACTCGTAATATTTGTTTATAATAACCATCATACCAAGGCCAGAATTCAAAATTTTAGTACTACCTACTACTACCACTACTTTTTAGTAATATATCTCCGAAATGTCGTCTTCAATTCCTTTTTTTAAAGATTGGCTCAGATTGGTTTAAAGCAGCAATTGTTAAATAACAATGGGAGAATTACGACCATTCAACTTTGGTCTGGTCTGGTCTCTCCTCTGCCATTTCATCAATTTTTTGATTCTAGTCTTCACATCAAACTGCATGACTATGAAGTGCAATGCACGATTTCTGCAAATTGAATGTACTCGTACTTGTTGGGAAGAACTGGCATGCCGTTTATTGTAAAGTAAAGTATTGTAGTAAATGAACCGATACTTGCAAGAAAATACATATTCGAATCAGCATAATCATTATAACCACACAATTTTAAAATCATTTGAGATACTATTGAACGTAACCTAACTATCCAGTGCACCAGTTTGCATTTTTTTCAGGAGAAGGCTATATTTTTACGCCGACACAAGTTGTAGAAAATACATATCCTGTGCATGCAAGCAATATGTTGTTAAACGCTCTCATATTAAAGAATATATATGAAATGATCGCAGCGCTCTTCGCCATTTTTTTACTAAGCGACCTAAATTATTGATTAATTTAGCCCTTTGCAAAAACATTAGCCCTTTGCATGAACATTAAAAACATGTCCAACTTTATGTAGTAAAAATGCTAGCGATTGAATTCTTCTAATTAAATATAAGAATACTATTTATAAACTCAATACAATATTGAATGCAACAGCAAAATGGTGGCTTTAACTCTTCCGTCCTTGTGATATTGACGTCAAAGATGGTGTAATTGAAATTTTTTCAACAACTCTTCTTAAAAACGTTTTTTTTTTGTCGTTGGCAATATATTTCTCATTGCTTGACAGAATTTGAAAAAAACTATCAATCTCTCTATGTGATTACATTTAGTGTTGAAATTCATTCGAATGCCCAATTTAACCTCTATATTCATAGTTCCATATCTTTTAATTATTTGATGCTATTTCAGTCAAGTGTGTTAAAAGCAAATTATTTGGAATGGAAATAAAGGATATCGTCACTACCCTTATGGTACCTCTCATAAAATTGTTTAATTTTGCGATATTTATTGTTTCCTGTATGATTTAATTTCTAACGAGAAGGCAGCTTTAACCTTAAATTTTAGTTCATTGTATTGATTTATAGTTCTTGTATAACTTAAGCAAAATTGACCGACTAATCACAATTCTCCCATAAAAATTGCCGATATAACCCATTTATTCTTAGCCTGAAATCTTACAAGCAGTTGCTTCAAATTCAGTAAAATTTCGCACACATCATATGTTTGTTGAACTAAATGCCGAGAATGAAAAGGTAGGCCTTTTTCGTACTCTCACTGACACCTCCTATACAAATTGACCGATTTTTCGAAATTTAACTCTTCCGCTTAAATCCCTAATTTGTAATCTGCAGTTGCCAAGTTGTTTGTCAATTATGACTGCTTCACAAAATTCGAATAAAAAAATCGACCAGATAAATGTGCCCTCTCTATTAATTCCCGTGCAAATTACAGTATTTAACTCATATATTTTTAAATTCAGATCCTTCACTATACTGCAGTGAACTCAGTGAACAATTTAGCACTCCTTAGGCATTTAGTAAAATTACTTCTGTCAATGAAAATGGAATACGTTGCCACAAGCCTTTGGATAGGTGTACGCCCTCTACAAGTACAAAACGGAAGATCTTAAAAAGTCATAACTTTACTTTTTTCATTATGCCTATTATGTTCATAACATTTCTTGATCAGAATCTATGCATATTTCGTCGTATATGCTGCTCTAACTCTGGTCGTTATATGAATAATTGGCAAATCAATATTTTTTAATAGGTTGCATATAGATATGCAAGATGAATTAAAAATTTTCACCACAAGTTTTCAATGATTTTGAAGCTACTCGAGAAAGCTTCATGTTGAATTGTTGCACGGCCTCTTCTGCATTACGTTATCGTTGAGTATTTCCTAAAAATAAAATATACTCATACCTTTGAAAATCTACGCGTTATGGCATATCCCTCCCCTTCCATATTACTATGGAGCCATATTTCATTATGCTAGAACCGCTACACGTTGCAAAAAAGTGGTAACAAAAACATGGTGAATCATAAATTTCATGTAAACATGTGATTTCTTTCAATTACCATATTTTCTTTCTTTTTCGGCCATTACTATCATCTAACACTGCTACCATGATGCCGAACAGACAAAAGATATGTGCAAAGAAGAAGTGAGAGCAAGACAACATACGAATACAACATAAGCTTTGCGCTACCATTTAACAATGTGCAATTGAAAGAGATAGAAACATACACGTAAACTTTGTACTCGTACAGTCGCTAGCATAAATATTTTCACAAATCATTGTAAACGACAGTGTATGTTTCGTCGACATGGTAGAGGTGGCATTATGTCGAGAGCACAGTCCACATTATATATTAACAATTTAGTACACACCAAACGTTTGTTCTATTACTTCCTGCGTTCTCTTTGTTTGAGCCAAAGTGTTTTGCAATTACTGTAGGAATACTTATGCCGACCACTGTATGAATGGATTTCCTATCGTTCGTCATATTTGTAATACATTCTCTAATCGCTGAACAATTATAAAAATCAAAAACATAACCGAAACAACTTACAGCACTTTCTTTCACTTGTTTTTTTGTTTACGGCGTTTACTTTTTGAAGAAAAGTGCCAGACGCGTTCTAGCATTTCTTGAGAAAGATGGTGTTTTTACCTTGCTACAAAATGTTTGTAATCGACCATCACACGATTTTGGGTCCAACACCCGATCCAGCCATTTATCAATTTCGAGTAGTCGAGCAGTTGACCTATTTACATATAGTAAATATGTATCTATAAATCCATGACGTTCAGAACCAGCGTTAAACTGTAGGCCTGGTTGCAAGGGAATTTGTTAACTACAACAAACGAATGGACACGCCTATATATATACCTATACATATATGTAGGTTTATCCATTTTTCGGTTTCAAAAAGCTATGACTTCATGAAACTTTTATTTCATTATAATGCTTGGGCCTCTGGACTGTTTGCAGCAGTGGATCCTTTTTAGATAGTTTTGGAAAAAAATATGACTGCTTCAGACCGTAATGCGGCGCAAAAAGTCACTTTTTCCTGATCCAATGTTTTTTCACAATCACTTCTGGGATCTAAGAGCCCCATATGCGACAACTTTACTTGTTGGCGTAACCACCGCGAGAGAAATAAGCTTCATCACTGAAGAAATTTTTTTCGATTGAAAGCCTACGTTTTAATCACCACTTTTGTAGTAAGTTTTAACTAGTTTTACTCGTTCTTCAATTGTTAAATGATCCATATTCGTAAATGGCACACCTCTCACTAAATAAATAACATTTGAGATGACAGGTATCTAACAGATGACAGCCTTGCCAGACTAGCCGTTTTGAAACCACCAAATGGATAACCCCTTACCATGAACCATGAACAAAGGTTCGAACGGTTCGAGACTTGTCATCAGAATGTATGTTTGGGAAGCTTTTACAAGACTTGCCGAATACACAAATATTCGAATCATTCACTTGCACATACAGGTAATTGTACCACGGTTTTCACGAGACGAATTTTCAAGCAGAAAGACGTAAGCAACAACCAAATGTTGGGTCTACAGGGTTGCCCATATTCGACGGACACATGTTTTTAAAAAAAAAATCAAAGAAAAAAATAAAAATTTGGCGGTTGGCAATCTTATTCATTTAATTTGTTCCAAGTAGATTTGTTTACATCAATTTTTGAATATGATATCTCTTAAATGGCCGCCTCTGGCGTTGATGGCGTATTGTGCCCTTTTTGCAGCATTTTCCATCGTTTTCGCCAACATTTCGGCCGGAATAGCGGCTATTTCTTCACGAATGTTGTCCTTGAGCTCTTCTACGGTCCTTGGCTTGTTAACGTAAACCTTTGACTTCAAATGTCCCCACAAGAAGAAGTCAGCGGGCGTCAAATCGGGCGAACGCGGTGGCCAGTCCAAATCACCACTTTTCGACATCAAACGGCCCGGAAACAAATTCTTCAGAAAATCGATTGTTATGCGACTTGTGTGCGGTGGAGCGCCGTCTTGTTGAAACCAGAACTGCCTCATACGCTTTCGACGAATAATTGGCATCACAAAATTGGTCATCATGTCGCGATAACGCTCCTGGTTGATGGTAACAGCATGGCCATTTTCGTTTTGGAAGAAAAACGGCCCAATGACCGTTTTCGCACTAACGCCGCACCAAACTGTGACTTTTTCGTCATGAAGAGGCAATTCTTGAATCTCCTGAGGATTTTCAGTGGCGTAAATACGGCAATTTTGCTTATTTACGGTCCCATTCAATGTGAAATGGGCTTCATCGGACATGATAATTTTGTTCCAAAATTGCTCGTCATCATCGGCCATTTCGATGACTCGTTGGGCCCATTCCAATCGACGAGGCTTGTCCGCAGGCAACAATCTTTGCGTCAATTGAATTTTGTACGGGAACAAATGCAAATCAACGCGAATAATCCGTTGTAAAGTGGACCGAGCCATGCCCAACTGCTGAGAACGGCGTTTTTGGGATGTTCTTGGGGACCTCTCAACACTGGCTCGTACGGCAGCGATATTCTCGGCCGATCGCCTTGGTCGACTTTTATTTGGCCTCTTCGGATTAGAAAGAGCCTCACCAGTCGAAAATTTTTTGTATAAACGCTTAATGGTGTTCTTAGAAGGCGCACTTCTCACATTTTTTAATATTTTAAAAGCACGTTGAGTTTTCACAATTGACTTTTTCTGTTGAATGTAAATTTCAACTATTTCAGAGCGCTCGCGTGGCGTGCATTGTTCCATGGTAAAAATCTGCTTGGACTGACGCTTCAAACGCGGTATGTCATTAAGCGATCTGACATCTCTGTCAAAAGTTATGGCGTTGCCAGATGGGTCCGTCGAATATGGGCAACCCTGTATTTGAAGCTTTTATACCCTCCGCCATGAATTGTGGTCCACATTGTCATGGGCTATGAGCCATTTCATCAAAAGATGAAAAGACGCGGCAGAAACGCCAACGAAATATTAACCAAAATATATTTTTAACATTTTTCGGTAACCATACGCACAAAAAGTTTGTGTATTGGCATTATTCCATACGCTATCTGTCAATTTTCACTTAATATTAAAATGGGAAAAAACAATTCTTCTGCAACATTTGTTCAACAATTGACACTTGCGGCACATAGTATTGAGGTGAATGTGCAGAGCTTATCTGCAGAAAAATGGGGTCATGTTAGAAACACTCCATTTTTCATGCCTACTATACCAATTATATTATTTTTCCAGTAAACCAATAGGTTTAAAACTTTTTCCAATAACTGCGCCATCTATTAGGGGAGAGATTCTTAACCGTATCTTTCAGATGCCGTCGTACGTTGCCTTTAATTAACAAATAAATTGTAAAAATGTTAAAACGCTACTGAAAGTTATAATTTTCCCATAAATAGCTTCAGTCATTGTGTGAGCTGCTCTTTTCCTATTGGATACATTATTATCTCTTAAGACACCTGTGAGATATAACGCCATGGACGATTTACATTTACTCATCGCGAGATAACCATTGGTGAATTGGTGGCTAGTTGACGTCGCCAAAAATCGAAATTACGCTTTCTGTGTGGAACCGTCTTGTTGAAGCAACATATAAAACAGCATGAAGCAACATAAAAGAAACAACATAAAAAGTAAGTTATGATACGGCCATAGCGGTTTGAATTGGCGATAACGGTTCCTCCAACATCATTTTCGGAAAATACAGTCAAATGACACCTCTACACCATAATGCGCGCCAAAAGTCACTTTTTATCGGATGTAATGGCTTTTCCGCAATCACTTGTGCGTTCTCCAAGCCCCATATGTGACAATTTTGCTTGTTCACATAACCGCCGAGTGAGGAATGAGCTCCATCGCCGAAGAAAATTTCGTTCGTGAAATCAGCATTGAAAGCCTATTGCTGTAGCGCCCAATCAGCACATATACGATGTTGTAAATGGTCAGCAAGCTTTAATTGTTACGTAAGTTGGACTCTATATGAATTAAGCTGCAAATCCAAATGCAAAATACGTCATAATGAGCCGGACGATGGGCCCAATTTCCGAGAACGCCGTGGAATCGACAAATTCGGATTATCCGCCACACTTTCACTAACAGAAGCAATATTTTCGGCAGCACATACATTTCGAAGATGCATAGACCTGACCACATCTGTAACGCTTCCGGTCTCTTCAGATTTCTTTATAATCTTGCCAATTCCTTGAACAGTATCAATTATGGCCAATTATTACGACCATAATCACTCCGTAATGCAATAAAGGTTCCCGCATTTGAATCACCAAATTTGTATTAAGTTTTAACTATTTCTACGAGTTCTTCGGCTGTTAAACAATCCGTATTCGTAAATTGCAAACTTTTCACTAAATAAATAACACTTCAGATGATAGGTACATGTATGACAGCCTTGCCAGACCTGAATAGTAATATCACTAAATATGTTGTTTGTTTCTGCTGTTAATGTTGTTAAAGCACACGTTATCATCTAAGTAGCATTTCTAAATTCTATTTATTTCGAACAGAGATTTTTTGGTAAACGCTTAACATCTCAAAATAATAAATTCCGTGTTAAGCCATTTTTCCTTGTAAAAACAAATATACATTTTGAATTCAAATTGTGAAACAATTTTAAACAGTTTTATACATATAATTTTTTATGCATATAAACCCCATCATTCTGATTATATTCGCACCAATTTTCACCGAAGTCATAACAAGAATAGGAGGAATAACTGGTTCTGCCTTCCCCCTAGAATAGTTTATTGTAGTTAATGTATTTTGATTCGTTTATTGTAGTTAATAATGGGAGCAGTACGGCATTTTGATTCGCATTGATATAACACATTGCGAATCAAAATTCACTTTTTGTGAACCAAATAATCATAACAACCGTTCTCTTGAACGAATTTACTGACACAAAATCACTTCAAATGTCATTTTCATTAGCTTTATGTTCAGAAATTAAATTTTGGAAACTTCATTTACATTTTTTTCACGGTCGTTCTAACGGTTGTCACAGAAAATCACAACTAAGCCCACAACACTACTGGTAAACTTTCTTAATAGGCCAGTTGTGTAATGGTGGTATGAAATCACTAAAGATAACCCCAAAACTGTCAAAAAATAAAAAAAGAAACCAATCGTCTAAGAATAATAATGATGACGATTACATTGCTACACCCAGATCTGGATAATGGACATCCTTCGCGTCAAACTGCTTCACACAAGAAGTGCTACATTAAAATCTAAATGACGTTTTATGTATTTTCGCCCATTTTTTATTAAATCACCTGTCGTTATTTTTTTTATTTTTCTGTTTTTTTTTTTTTCTTTTGCTGGCCTGCAAATAAAGCTCTGAATTATTTTGTACCACTTTGCATAATTAATGACTTAATAACTTGGTGAACTAAAAACACACTTTTTCCCCATCACACATCAGCCACCAGCGGCCACCGCCAGACGACGGACCCAACCCATTGCTGTGATCGAAAGACAACAAGAAAACTGCTAAAACTAAAAATGAATTGTACGAAAAGAAACCATATCAACTTATCAAATCACCGCAACACTTACGAATAAATCGCAAACGAAAAAGAGGCATTTCTTATGGATGGCGAACACTTTAAGACAATTTTCAACTAATTACGCCTGCAAGTGGTTTGTAAGCATTTTCTTATATTGGTCACCATCGTCAGCGTCAGACGGCAAACACCTTCGGTTTTGGACAGACAAAATGAACAGATATGAATTTGCAAAGACCAAAAATGGTCACGGGAGATGAACATCAACTTCAATTGCAGACATTATTAAAGTACGCGTTAGACTATCCGAAAGGATTTGTGTACAGAGATGAGACATCAAAGATGGTTTAGTAAAATTGTAGAGTTGCTGACTGACTAAAACTAGAAACCGGGCAATTAGGGCACACGTTGATCTTACGGAATATACGACGCATAGGAAGGGATTTTTCGAAACTCATACATTTTGTAGTGGAAATAGTAAGGATAAAATATCAAAAGAAAAGATCACTACGCCAGCCAAAAGACTGACGATAAAATCACTAATATTAGGACACCATTCTCGCCTACAGAGGAGGCGTGTCATTAAAAGTCATTTTTCGAAATGCGTAATATTTGGCAAAGCAGCGACGAAAAGACAAAAACTCTCGCCAAAGAAAGCAGTATGAAGACGATAATACTAAAGCTAACGTCAATATTCCTGCCACGGAGTAGGCGGTTCATGCTCTTTGTTTCAGAAAAAATTGGGAACATAGACTTACAGAACTAAAGTTACGAATAAATTCCTCAACGGCCTACCCAATACTTTTTCATCTTGTAGGGGAAACGCCACAAAAGGCTAAAAGATGAAAAGTGCATAAATATAATTGTGAGTAAAACCGAACTCGGTTGACCGGCCCTTATGAAGACATATATATAGAACATAGATCGACATAACGCTGAAAAACCAAATACGTTAAATGTGACAAAATTGTTATTTTGAATGGGGAATATCTTAGAAAATTAATTAAAATACTGAGTTATCCATTTAGTAGTTTCAAAACTGACGGTCTAGCCAGACTGTCAGCTGTTATATACCTGTCATCTGAAGTGTTATTTATTTAGTCAAAGATTTTCCATTTACGAATTTGAATCGCTTAACAGCCGAAGAACGCGTAAAAATAGTTAAAACTTACTACAAATGTGATGATTCAAACGTGAGCACTTTTCGTGCAATACGGGGCTATCACAATCGATCTATTGCGCAAGGAATTGGCAGGATTATAAAGATGCGTTCGGATTTACGCTTTATTGTATGAGAAGTTGCCAGAAAGCGTCATTTCACGTTTTAGCAACGCCAATTGGTCTCCAAGATTATGCTATTTGTCAAAGACCGTGTTTACGCGGATAATCCCTAAACGTTGGAGTATTTGAAAACCAACATTAGCCAAGTTATCGCTGAGATACCGCCCGAAATGTGTGAAAAAGTGGTTCAAAACTATCTCAAAAGTATCCACTGCTGCACTGCTGCTGCAACCAATCCAGAGTCGGTCATTTAAATAACTTTGTGTTTCGTACGTAATAGTAAAGTTCAAGCATAATTGTTGAACTGTGTTCAATTACGATGAATTATGAATTTGAAAATGAAATATTTATAGAACTATAAGAAATAATTTGCCCATTTTTATGAATACTCGGTGTGATGGAAATACTTTATGTATGTTCTTGCGGCAAAATAAAGCCTTTATCTGACTACACAAAGATTTTCCAATTTCCAATTACTATTATGGTAAAAACAAAACTGATGTCTAACTGACGTTACTTTCTACAACACTTCATATGTTTCTACCTCTTGTTTGAACAAATTTTAAACAAATAAAATGCCAAGCGGAAATAAAATTGAATTACAAATATTAATATTATTAATTATAATATTATAATATAATATTTGTCTTTTATTTTTGGTTCACATTATAATTCCGCAAAACTTAGAGCAAATACAGTCAGTCCATTATTTCACTTATAATAGTTCGAAACGGAATTATACAATTATAATGAAACAAAAGTTTCATCGAAATCATAGATTTATGTGTGTTTTATTCAACTTTACATTGAAAACCGAAAAATGGATAACCCAGTACATATTTCAAAGGCAGGAAAATTAATCTATTTAGACTTACTGCTGCCTAGGATTCACGTTATGCATATGTGTAAAATTTAATTCAATTTTAAGAAAGGTTGTAGCTTTTGGTGGCGCTGAAGCTCAACTATGACGGCCCTTTTATATATGGACAATATGAAAACATGGTCTAATCTAATGGCGTCGTCAGTTTTTAATAATTACGTAGAATGCGATTTTCTAATTGCTGTTGTAAACATAAAATATTTTCAATCATTTTATTAGATATAAGAACAAATGTGAGGACAGATTATTAGAAATCATGATAGTGGCAAATAATAGGGAACAATTAATAATTAAAAGAAATATTGAAAAATTATGAAGTGTTAGATTTGTGAACAACAATTGATGATACTGTCCCTTTGATTTTATGAAGCTTTTTCTTTAAGGTTACTTCGTTTATTGTCCCAATTGGTACCAGGATATTCTCAATATAATTTCTCTTTCCCGTTTGTGAGATACGACAGATCGCATCAGTCGATAGGGTAATCTTACACGTACTCAACCAACTCCTTTGGATCATTTGCACCAACAGCAGCACATCAGGTAGAACTATAAAACAAAAATCTACTGAATTTGATTAATTGTTTGCAGCTCAATGCAGCAATGAAGCACAAGTTGCAAATGTTACGTACCAGTCGCCTCAGTGTGTCTCACATTGCGTTTGTGGCAGTTCCACAGCAGCTTTAAGTTGTGCTGCCTGTAAGTTGTATAAAAACATTAAAAGATAAGAAGTAAAAAACTTCTACCATGCAACACTTTCAGCATTCTTAGAGACGACGGAACGGGAAGATAATGTACAATTTCTGTCAATGTAGATGAAGTGTTGCTCATTCAACTCACAGGGCAACGCAAATGAATGACTAAGTTTGGCACGCGTATAATGTGTAGGATAAGTGAACACATGCGGTCGCAGATGATGCCAAAGAAGGTGATGCTACTGAGGACGATGGTGGCGGCAACGATGATGCGTTGATGATAATGTCAGGTTATGCTATAGGTTGCAAGAAGATATAGCTCTAGTGGACCGTCAAGTACCCAGTAACATTTTAGGTATGAAAGTACTAAACCAAGAACTTAACCCATTAAAATATGTTGATATCAGATACCTTGAAATATTGTGAAATATGTGACTAAATAAATATTAATTTTTGTATTAACCAACACAGAAATTTCAGTTAAGCGAAAGTGACTTCAGTCGAAAATTTAAAAGGCACTAATGCCAATTCACCCAATAACATTAGAGATAATTAAGTTTGGATGGCAATATAGTCCATTATCCGTAAGAAGATCAATTTTGTAAAATACGTTTATATTTACAAATTAATATTAATATATTAAGCACGAAATTTGGAACATGGTCTATAAATTTCCACACAGCTTGAGCGAGAAAAATAATAGTTAGAGATAATGAAATACAGGGTTATCCACTTTTCGTTTTTAAAAGTAAAATTAAATAAAACACACAAAAACCAATGATTTCGATAAAAATTTTATTCCATTTTAACGCTTGGACCTTGTCATTATGTAAAAGCAAAATGTCATTTAAATGATCGCCTGTGGAGTGGTTGGAGCAGTGGTTCCTACAGCGTCAAATACGTTCTAACAAATACGGACCAATGACACCTCCAGACTATAATGCGCACCAAACAGTCACTTTTTCTGGATGCAATGGCTTTTCCACAACCACTTCTGAGCTCCATATGCGACAATTTGGCTTGTTAATAATAATAACAATAAATAACACTAAATAACACTTCAATAAATAACACTTCAGATGGCAGGCATTCAACAGATGACAGCCTTGCCAGACCGTTGGTTTTGAAACTGCTAGATGGATTATAGGGTTAATAAGATTTATGAGGGAAGTAATATCTAGTCTAGTCTAGTAAGTCAGAGATGCGAGATTTAAAGTACTAAAGTGTATGCTGGGTTACCGAAACATGGCGTACGATATTTTTAATAAAAAGTTTAAGCAACATTTTCGGCAGCATTTTTTTTTTCTTTAATTGGATGTACCAATTAAATAATAATGTCCCAAGTACTGTTTTTTAACAATTAAATTACATTCCTGTAATATCGACTAAAAACTTCATATTTACCGCAAAGGAGCTGATTTCTAATTACAATTTGAGAAATTCTTAAGAATGCCGCCGTTCCAACCAAATGCCGATTTTGTTGCATAGCTAAACCAACATGCAACAGGTTGATAGCGCAGTGATCGGTGTATCTCATGTTGTGCTTCAAGATGTCATATTTGGTTACTTTAAGGAATGTCTGTTGGGGACACTGAGTTTCATTAGTGTCCAGGCTAGTTTCTGCAACTCGCATCATCTTACGTTTGCAGCATGGCATTCTCTAGATTCACAACATGATGCAATTAAATATTTAGCTTTGTATACGAAGCTTTAGAATGAAATACGATGTTTTTTTTTAAGTAATATAGACATATTAATTGAGACTCCAAATTCTTCAAAAGTCCAAAGCGATTTAAGCATGTAAGTCCGTCATCTGTGTCAAAATGACGATGGAAGATGACAATCTAGAATTTTTTCCATGCAAGGACTAAATACGTAGGCAAATTGACATTTTTAGAATGCGAGAATCGTTATTAAAGCAATATATTTTGTGACAGTAATCAGATACTTGAAAAACCGATCCAATATCGACCAGCTGAAACCGATCCAATATCGACGAGGGCGGTCCCAAAACTAGGCAACCTCGTATATATATAAAGGGTGTCCCAACAAGAACGCAAGATTCGAAGTGTCATTGTTTGACATTTAAACAATTGTTATTGTTTGCTAGTAAAAGGAAAGCACGAGGTTAGTGAAAATGGAGCGTTACACGAATGAACAACGCATTTTCATTGTGAAATTGTTTTACTAAAATGGTGAAAGTTTTTGCGGCTACAGTTCGCAAATTGTGATCAATTTGAGGTCACAATAATGCTCCAAAAGAGTCAACTGTAAAGATATTAATGGATAATTTTGCCAAAACTGGGTCTGTTACTGATGTAAAGACAATAACGCGCCTTCAACCAGGTCGATCGACCAAAAATGTCGCAGCTATACGTGATGATCTCACTCAAACTCCATCCACCTCAATTCGACACCGAGCTCAGCAAATTGGTATCTCCAAATCCACTATGCAGCGAATTTTGACGAAAGATTGGCATCTTCATGCATACAAAGTTCAATTGACTCAGGGACTAAAGCCAGCTGACCATGGACAGCGAAGGATTCGTTAATTGAGTATTGGGGAGACAACATGAAAATGCTGATTTTGCCGATAAAATGACGAGGCCCATTTCTATCTTGACGGCTTCGCCAATAGACAGAATTGTCGCATTTGGGGTAAGGAAAATCCTCGAGTGATTCCCGAGAAGCAAATGCATCCTCAACGTGTCACTGTGTGGTGTGGATTTTGGGCTGGAGGAATCATTTGACCTTTTTTTATGAAAATGAGGCATGTCAAGCGCAAAGAGTCAATGGTGTTCGGTATAGTGAAATGATAACCAGTTTTTTCGTGCCTAGAATTGAAGAAATGAATGTGGAGGGCATGTGGTTTGAACAAGACGGCGCCACATGTCATACAGCCAGAGAAATAATTCAATTGCTGCATCAGTCATTTCCCGGTCGTGTTATTTCGTGTTTTGGAGACCAGAATTGGCCGCCTAGATCGTGCGACTTAACACCATTAGACTTTTTTCTTTGGGATTTTTTAAAGTCGATGGTTTACGCGAATAAGCCGACGACGACTCAACTCTTAAAAGAGGAAATTGGACGCTGCATTAATGAAATACCGCAGCATTTATGCAAAACGGTCATTGACAATTTCTTTAAAAGATCGCGTGTGTGCCAGCAAAACCACGGCGGCCATCTTCCAGATGTGTTGTTCCATACATAACCTCATTCTGTCTACTTTACGATATAATAAAGTGTCACGATTTTTTTCAAATGTCTATGTTATATTTAAAATTTAAATCTTGCGTTCTTATTAAGACACCCTTTATATATATATTATAAAAGTAATTTCAAAAAAAAATATTTGGGTGAAAAGTGACAAACTTATAAAACACATGTTTCAAGTTTCAAAGCGCCACGTTGTTTAGTATTTTTGTTTGAGCCATCAGAAGTCACTGTTATGTAATTCAATATTTGCACTTGAAAAGTCTCAGTCCAACCAATGTTAAAGCCGAGCATTATTATACTCGGGGGGAGTCAGCTCCTTCGTTTACGACTGTAAAATATTGGGTAGCAGACTTTAAACGAGGCTGTACAAGCCGTCAAGACTAAACACCGTAGCGGTCGACCAATTGAGGTGTTCACGCCAGACACTGTCAAGAAATTCCAAATTTGAAAAAATGGCTCGGTGGTAAAATATTTGCCAACAATAAAGAGGTGGAGTCTGCGGTTGTTTAACATTGATTTTTCTTACTATAAGTAAGGTATAGAAGCTATTGAATATCGCTAGAAAAATTTTTTCGAGCTAAAAAGGGATTATTTTGAAAAATAAAAAAAATTCTTCCCAACTTTTTGTGCCTTCTTACTTAGGTCTGTTACGAAAATTTAATCGAGCGCCATCTCACATGTAAGAACCATAACAAAACAAAAACAAAAATTATCCTTTCCAAATCACTGGCAAACGGGTTTCTTAAAAAAAAAACCATTCCGGTTTTCGGTTGTGATTGTGAACACAATAGTTTCACTATATTTCGCCAAATTTAGTACCCGTCGAACTTTTGCTAAAATTCTCTGAAGGTTCTCTGAATGCAAATGAACCAGAATTGCAACACATGTTCTGATATGTTTCACAAAAATTGGACAATTTTCTGGAAATGACTATTTCCTCTATAATCTCTTGTAGACTGTAGTAATATAAAAAATGCTCTCAAAGTTCTCTGAATGCAAATGAACCAGAATTGCAACGCAGTTTCTGATATGTTTCACAAAAATTGGATTTTGGATTTGGATTGGATTTTCTGGAAATCACTTTTTCCTCTATAATCTCTTATAGACTGTAGTAATATAGAGTTTTGTTCACTGCATTACATAATTCTCTACAAAACTTGGGAAAAGTCGATCAAGTAACCACGACTTTTATGGTTTCTCCCATAAAGCAATTGTGCTGTCAAATTTGGCATGCGTCATACATTTGGTTGACTGAAGTCTGGGAATTTAAAATAACCTCTTACACAAACTGCAGTAACTTAAATTTTTGTTAGTTGTTTCGCATTTAGTGTTTTGTAAAATTTAAAAAAAAATCGAGCTGGTAACCGCGATCTGTCGTGTAACCCCAGTACAAATTGTCTGCAATAATTTAAGCCATATTCTGCAATAATTTATGCCATATTCACCCAAACAATTTTTTCTTTTAGCAAAAATTAGTGGCCGCTCTATAACTTCAAAAGGGAGGACTTCAGTAAGCTAAAATTTTCCTTCTTTTAAGGCGCGTTAATTCCAAACATTCGTTAACAAGAACTTAGCTTTTGAACCAACGGAAAAGGACCTTGAATGAAGGTATGCGTAAGTCAATCCACCTGACTGAATTTTCTGTAATGGTTACTTATCTGAAATGACGATTGATATCGATTTTTTCGCCCATTTTTGTTTGCTTGCATAAAACTGATCGCATTTAGTTATATGAAATTATTTCCTAGTTTACATTTTCAGAGTTGCTATAAGACCGCTTTCTACTCTGCCAGAAAACAAATGTCATCCTCATTATAACATTTGCAAACAAAGTGAAAGAACTTCACTTGTTTGGTGTTGCGGTGCATAAAAATTTTGCTGTTGTTGTCATCTGGAAATGAAAATATAATATATTATTTTTAGCCAATGGAGTATTTTAGTTATGACACTCAGATGCAGCAGCTTCTGGTATTTTGTTCACTGTTGAAATGAGTTCACTTTGCACACTCCTCTTTAAGAGACGTGAAAACAAATAAGAAAAACTGTGAAGATGACAGTTAGAAGACAGATTATTATACGGTCGCATTACAGAAACTATTGTTCGATGGAAAGTAAAGTTAAGTGATCGAATTTTAAGAGATATTTGGTTATTCACGTTGCGACTTGTGATGCTAAAGACTTGTTGTTTCCTGAAGAGGAAAACCCCCGGTAAGTGAAACAAGTAAATATGTATTTATAGGCAAAACATGTGGTTTCTGGCTTTACATATCCTTTGAAATGTTACAGCTGCCTATTTGCCACCAGCATCCTTTACGAATGTATTTACAATTCCTTAGAAATCTGCACCAGAAAATATGAATCATATTAAATGACCCCTTTTTGACTCATCTCCCTTTGCCGTGTTGTTGTTTTAATTGACCATTAATTGTTCATAGGTTTTGTGGCTTTTGTTCTCTCTCGGCTGCATTCTGATGAAATCAATATCCTGAACTCGGTTCGATCCAACTGCCTGTCTTGGTTTTATGGGGGTGTTTTGCACCTTTTGCCTTTTAAATTGTAATGAATGCCGCCAACCAAGTACACATTCGTCTGTGTTCATGTGGGCCCATTCCTTGTTACGAGGATCTTATTATGATATTCGATATTTTTGGAACGTTTCAGTTGCTTCACTGTACGGGGACGCCAGACCTCTTTTAGAGTCCAGTTGAAATGTTTGTTGATGCTAAAGGTGTTGTCCATGTGACATTTACGGATATTTTATGTTGTTGTTGACCTGACGTTGCAGTTTTTATTGTTGGTTTTCAATTTTTTATTGTTCTTGTTGTATTTGTTGTTAATGCGGGCGCATGCGCATACGCATGCGTCTGACATCAGGTCAGTTTCGAAAGGAACACAGATTTGTTTCTCTCTTTTCACTTTGTAAAATCCTTTCACCTGTAATCTGATCAAAATTGTTGCTCAAACTGGGGAATGCATTACAGGGAACGCAACGGACCAGTGAAAAGTCATGTGTCATTGTTGTGAATACAACGATGTGATCTTAAATACATTCAGTGCGTGAAAGTGCGCATTACAAGGAGCATCACTTACAGCAACCGCAAATTGCTGCTTCTGGAAATGGTGACACTTAACAAGGCAAGAAATGATTTTCTGGGAAGAAACGAGAAATTAATGAAGGCTTAAGGTAATTACAAGCAAATTGGCTTAAGACGCCCTTTACCTATGGTTGCTAACTCAAATTCTGCTGATTCATGCTTAGCAACACCATGGACGAATTTTCAATATTAGCAACTCATTACAGATATTTTGTAATACTCGAGGAAATATAAATTTATAGGCATATGAAAAATACTGGATTTTTATTTATTTCAGGGGATGCACAGATGGGCAGACACAAAAAAATTGTCTGGACCAAAGTTTATATAAAATCGGTTCAAGCCGGCTACACTTCTCGAGCCATATTATGTTTATTATCAGCTCTCAGTTCTGCCGGCAGGGCAACAGCACTCGCAGCATCGTTGTATATTTCAATTTTATTCTTCGCAATATTTCTATTTTATTCTGATAATATATTTTAGCTCGGTGTTGGCTAATTTATGGCATATTTAATAATTGAAGTGATTATTTACTAGGGCTGCTATACGGAACTAACAGCTTATGCGCTAGTAATTGCAGCACACCCTGCGTATTTGTAATCAAAATTTCTATCGTTGTCCCTACAAGGGCAGAGCCCTGTTCTATACCCTTTGTCTTTGATCTTTTGGTTGAATTTTCGGATTTCACATCTGCTATTGTGTGTTTTTATATCCTTATCCTCTCGCCTAAAAAGTCGGTGTGTCTCTCTTCTGTTCTCCTTCCCTTAGTAAATGGAGTAGGGGGTGTGTTAAAAAAATAAGGTGAATTTTCAAATTTTGCGGACTACGTACGTTCGACTTTCGATGACAATTTTTTTTCTATGTTGGATATGTGGACGGTTTTGTCCACACAGCGTGTTTACATTGTTTGTGAGAGGCAAAAAAAATGGATCAAAGAAGTTTCATCAAATTTTGTGCAAAAAATGGAATTAAGTACTCAAAAACACTTGAAATGTTGACAGTGGCATACGGTGAGAGTACCATGAGTCAAAAAAATGTTTATAAGTGGTACAAACTTTTCACAGAAGGTCGAGAAGATGCGAATAACGACGCTCGCTCTGGATGCCCCAACACATCAACCAACAACCGATGAAAATGTTGAGAAAGTAAAGAAAATTGTTATGGAGAATCCTCGAATCACAATTAGACATGTTGTTGAGAATGTCGGCATATCGGTTGGCTCATGCCAAGCAATCTTTTTGGAAAATTTTGACATGAAACGTGTGGCAGCGAAGTTCGTTCCAAAATTGCTGAATTGTCACCAAAAACAACGTCGCATGAGTATCGCTCAGAAATTGTCGAATGATGTCAAAGATGATCCCGATTTGCTTAAAAGCACCATACTGGTGGCGAATCTTGGGTATATGGTTATGACACTGAAACCAAAGCCTAATTGTCCCAATAGAAGAGTCCAGGAGAGCTAAGACAAAAGAACAACACGCCAATTTCGATCAAATGTCAAGGTTTTGCTCACTGTTTTCTTCGATTACCATGGCGTAGTGCATGAGGAGTTTTTACCACAAAGTCGTACGTAAAATGGGGCGTATTACCCTGAAGTTATGCGCCGTTTGCGTGAAGCAATAACAAAAAAACGGCCAGAATTGAGAAAAAAATTAATGACTTTTGTATCATGGTAATGCACCTGCTCACTCATCTTTGCTTGTGAGAGATTATTTGACCAAAAACAACACCGTTATCATGCCTCAGCCACCGCATTCACCAGATTTGGCCCCCTACGACTTTTTCCTGTTCCCAAGATTGAAGAGACCCATCAAAGGACAGCGTTTTGCGACGATTGAGGAGATAAAACCCGAATCGCTGAGCTGAGCTCAAGGACATACTAAAAAGTGAATATCGGAACTGCTTCGAGGATTGAAAAAAAAAAAACGCTGGCGCAAGTGTATTATATCTAAGGGGGACTACTATGAAGGAGATAAAATAGAAATTGATGAATAAATAAATATTTTTTGAGAAAAATTACAATTCACCTTATTTTTTGAACACACCTCGTATAGTAGCCATGTAAGAGTTCATAGCATTCTGCCTAGAATTACTTCTTTATGTTGTGAAATATAGAAATATTTATTTCAATATCTATCTTCCATGCATTTTGACAAAGCACCGATATGTTCTTAGGAAAGAAATCGATAATAGATATAGACGCAATACCGCTAATCTAGTACAAGGGCGGTCCCAAAATTAGCCGACCTAATATAAAGATGGTACTAGTAGTTTGAGAAAAATTGTTTTGGTGAAAAGTTCCAACTTTATAAAACATATGTTTTAAATTTCAAGGCGCCATGTTGGTTAGTATTTTTATTTGAGCCATCAAAAGTAAGCGGTCTCAGTAAAAAGGAAAAAATTAGTCACCTTTATCTAATTCAATATTTCCATTTTAACAGCCTCAGTCCAACCAATTTTAAAGCCGAGCTATATTCTGCACACGGGGCGTTTGCTGCTTCATTTGCAACTGTAAAATATTGGGTAGCAGAGTTTAACCGAGGTCGACGTGCTGCCAAGACAAACACCGTAGAGGTGTCCACACCAGACACTGTTAAGAAAATCCGCAAAATGGTATTGAATAATCGCCGCCTGAATATGCGTGAGCTAGCTGAAATGATAGGCATTTCTAAAAGTGTTACACATCGTGTTTTCACCGAAGATTTGAAAACTATAAAGTTGTGCGCAAGATGGGTGCCGCGCTTGCTTTCAATAGAGCAAAAACAGCGACGTCAAGATATTTCAGTAAAGTGTTTGGTGATGTTTCACCGCAATAAAGCCCAAGAATTGCATCGATTTACAACCATGAATGGCACATGGGTCCATCACTTCACACATGAGACAAAGAAACAGTCAAAGCAGTGGACTTGAATGTGGAATTAGGAAATCATGTCCAAAGAAGGCGAAGACGGTTCTATCTGCAAGCAGGTTCCTGTCGTCTGTTTTTTGGGATGCGCCTGATATTATTTTTATTGATTATCTTCAGAAAGGAAAAACCATCAATGGCGAATATTATGATAATTTACTACAGCCTTTAAGTGGTGAAATTGTGGAATAAAGGCCGCATTGGTCGAAGAAGAAAGTATTGTTTCATAAAGACAACGCCCTCGTTCATACATCCACTATTACAATGGCTAAAAGTAGTTAATTAAAGTCCGAATTACTTCATTACGTATTTAATTCGCTAGATTCAACTTCCTCGGACTATTTTCTATATCCAAACTTGAAAAGATGGCTCGATATTAAAAGATTCGCCAACAATGAACAGCTGGAACCTGCGATTGATGGCTATTTTAAGGAGTTTGATAAATCTTGTTATAAACAGGGTATAAAAGCTATTGAATAGAGCTGGAAAAAGTGTATCGAGCTAAAAGGGGATTATGTTGAAAAACAAAGAACATTTTTCCAAATTTTTTATGTCTTCTTCGTTAGGTTGGTTAGTTTTTAGATATGCGGTAAAATTGGATTTTTCAAAATGCATTCTTTTGGAATTAATTTTATTTATTAGAATTATTTTTATTAATTATCTTCAGATTGGGAAAAGGGTGAATCAACGATGAATATTATGCTAATTTACGTTTGCGTGATAAAATTGTGGAAAAAAGACAGCATTTGTGGAAATGGAAAGTGTTATTTCATCAAGACAATGCTCCAGTTCACACATCCACTATGGCCAAAATTATTGAATTAAAGTTGGAACTACAGGGTGATTTTTTAAGATTTAAGTTTATCAGATTGGCAGCACTGGTTGGTAATGGCGCCCAAATGTCATCTGTCAAAGTGAAAAGTGTACAGTATACTCTGTCATTTCATCATGGAAAGACTAACAAACGAGCAACGATTGCAAATCGTTGAAATTTATTATCAAAATTCGTGCACTGTGACAAATGTGCATCGTTTGATACGACCATTTTATGGTCGTCATAATCGACCTGCTGAATCAACAATTCGTGGTGTTATCTTGGTCTTGAAGCCTTACAGGATAACATAAGACGAGTTGTTCCTGGAATACAGGCCGAAATGCTCGAAAAAGTGACGAAAAATTGGACCTTTCGAATGAACATTTTGAAATTATCTTTAAAAATTAAATGGCAAAGACCAGTTTATCGATTGCAATAAAAAATTTTAATATGTGATGCAAATTTGAGTGCTTTATTTGATTTTTGAAAAAACTACGATTAAAAAATCACCCTTTATTTTCTATTTTAAAACCTGAAAAAATGGTTCGGTGGTAAAAGATTATTATTAACAAGGTATAGAAACTGTTAAGTATCACTTGAAAAAGTGTATCGAGCTAAAGGAGTTTCAAAAACAAAGAAAATTTTTCCCAATTTTCTGTGTCTTCTTTGATATGTCGGCTACTTTTGGGACCGCCCTCTTATATGACACTTTGTTCCATGACCAATAATTTTTGTCCCTAATGTTTATTATTAAACTTTCATTGTTCCATTCAATTTACCAAAAATTTGGAGATATGCTTATGTTTGTCAGGAAATTACAAAAATGTTGCAAATTTAGGGAGATAATACTAAAACCGGGTGCACAGTATTTCAATACATTTATTGTGGGAACTCTTTATATTCACATGATTCAACGCTTTGAACATAATTTGTCATTCTCCATTCATTTAGTACGTCCCCTTCGAATAATTCATTACTTTCATTCACTTCGAATGCAAAAACCCTTCACTTGTCAAGTGGGCGCATTGATTATGCTAAAATAACTTGTCATTTTTTATGCTGAAAAAGAAAAGTATTGTGATAAATTATATTTACTTAACAGAGCTTTTCTTCCTTTGCCAAACGGGCGATAGGCGACATAACGGATGCATGGATAAAAATGATTAACTGACAATTTGACAGATAATAATTCTCATATTTCCAACTTTAAGTTATGTTTTAAGGGCCAATACAATGAATGACATGAATTTTCGCCCCCGTCTTACACTACCGCTCTCTCCATTACCTTGAACGGTTTGGTTTGGTTTATATTTGCTTGTGCCAAGCTGGGGAAAAAATGTTAATGAAGATTTTAAGCAAACAACGTGGCTTTAATCGCAATCACCAAAATCTATAGTAAATTTTCATGGTAACGACTAACAATGGTAACGACAAAAAAATTGCTAACTTGTCGTGATGGCCGATATTACGAGTATTGATGGATTTAGGGCGATTATAAGATTGTTGTCGTCATATTGCCAAAGTTACTCAAAATCAAAAAAGAAACAAAATTGGCCGAGAAGACAGCACCAAGAGAAAAAAAATAAACTGCAGCAATAGCTGAAAAATTACTTCAAACTGATCATAGAAATTGCGCAATGTTGGTGGATTTTTTCATTTTTGCTTAAAGTTTTGTATGGATTGCATCGCAATCGATAGTAGTTTCGGTTTGAAATTGAGCTGTCATGTTTGTTTGTCGTTAATCATCTTGAGATCGGTCCAGAGAAATCCCCTACATTTGGTTAGAGTGCAATTGGTTGTTTTATGTATCAACAGTTTTGCCAAAACTGGGAGATGTTACTGCAGCCTTCTCAAGCATCGAGAAGGAAGCAGCAAAAATAGGTCTGGCGGTCAACGAGGACAAAACAAAGTTATTGGTTTAAACTACCAACGAGTCTACTCATTTGAGACGCTGTGTGAACGTTGACAACTATAACTTTGAAGTGTTGGAAGAATTTATCTACATCGGCTCCGCTGTAAACAAAACGAATGATGTCAGCGTGGAGACAAAAAGGAGAGTATTATTTGCTAACAGGTGTTACTATGGGCTAAACAAGCAATTCAATTCTCTCGACAATCAAAAACTCAACTTTACCAGACATTGGTTCTGCCTGTCTTGTTATATGGCGCAGAATCCTGGCCTATGACGCAAGCGTTGGCTGAGTCATGTTGTGCGGATGGACCTAAATGCTCCGGCACAGAAAGTTTCGACAACGAATGCGATGGACGGCACAGAAGAAGGCGACCAAAACTATATTGAAAGGACCAGGCTTTTGAAATACTATTGAAGCTTGGTGTGATGAATTGGAGAAGTAGCGCAGAAGATCGAAGCGCTTAGAATTATTTTCCACGGGCGGCATATAATAGATATGGATGCCTATTCCAGTCGCCACCTAAGAAAATCCATTTTATTGTTAATTTTTACCCTCAACTGCTAATGCATAAATTAGCAGTTGAACCCCTTCTTATAATACTCCTCTTTAGAAAAAAACAAATATTCTTAAAAATAAACATCTATTGAGATGGTGAAAATTAGAATAGTAAAGACTAGATATTATAGCACAAGGTACTACGTATACACATGTCAGTAGCCAAACAAATGGTAATAAATGATTTCAGCTTCAGCCACTTCCCTTCAGGAGGCTGTGCCATTTATTGCTTAAACAGAAAAACAAATTTCATTGTTCGTGAACCAGAGATATATATGTAAAAAAAGAAAAAAAAATAGAAGATGGAAGAAGATATACCTTGATTTCACTGCTGCCCTTCAAACTTCTCAAAAACACCAAAATAAAAGTGTATACATTTTGTTGAGCCACCAAAAAAATTACAAGTCATTCGCAAAATTTAGCAGGAAGAACTAATAACTTTCGAACTTTATACTTCACGTGCCTCAAAAATTATTCGTAGACCTTAAGTGCGAAACTTGCCTCTTTCTTTTCGGTTCACATCCCGAAAGCATGAATTAAAGAAAAACCATCTTAAAATTGTGCACTCACGGTGTAAGAGCTGTGTACTGATGATTGTATATTCAACCATATTTTTATGGAGTGCCCCATTTTATCCTCTGTCATCCCACGTTGCCGCTAAAAGTACGAATTTTTGAAAATTCCTCTTCACGCGCATACTTCGACATAGGAATCAGCACACCCTGTTTCGTCACTATGCACGATTGGACAATGATAGAAGTATTGGCGGCAGATAAATGAAATTTGTTACATAGTCTCCCCGAATCATAGTTAAGAAAAACATCGAAATATAGGCCCACTAGGACAAAGTCTTCTGGTACCTCCCATGCACATGGAGAAATGGTTGAAAATGCCATTTTGCATCTCCCACACAAACTGACATGTGGTTTACTAAAATTCGTTACACTATAAGTCCTTGGTAGGTGGTCTAATTTGGATAACATGTCGAGTTATAATTCCAGTAGTACATGAACAGTTATCCATTCAGTGGTTTCAAAACCGCCATTCTGGCAAGGCTGTCAGCTGTTAAACACACCGTCATTTGAAGTGGTATTTATTCAGTGGAAAGTTCGCTATTTATGAATATAAATCGTTAAATAACTGAAGAATGCATAGGAATAGTTCACTACAAAAGCGGTGATTCAAACGCCTGCCTGCAATCGAACAAAAGTTTCTTCAGCGATGAAGCTCATTTATCACTTGGTTGGTTACGTCGACAAGCAAAATTGTCGCAAATCGGGCTCGGAGAACCCAAAACTGATTGTGTATCCAGAAAAAGTAAATGTATGGTGGGCAATATGGCTATTGGGCCGTATTTTTTAAAAAATGTTGCTGGAGGAACCATTACGTCAATTCAAGGCACTATGGCCGTATGATAACCGACTTTTTTATGGCACGCAATTGAAGATTATGAACTGCACGATATGTGGTTTCAATAAGATGGTGCCACGATCGATTTTGGGTTTATTGCATGAGAAATTTACAGAAAATGTAATTTTACGTTTTGACAATGTCAATTGGCCTCCAAGATCATACGATTTGACGTCGTTAGACTTTTTACGTCAAAGACCGTGTTTACGCGGATAATCCCCAAACATTGGAGCATTTGAAAACGAACATTCGTCAAGTTATCGTCGATATACCGCCTGAAATGTAGGAAAAAGTGGTTAAAAACTACCACAAAAGGATCCACTGGTGCAACCAATCCAGAGGCGGTCATTTAAATGACATAGTATTTCGTACATAATGAGAAGGTTCAAGGATTATAATGAAATAAAAATTGCATTGAAATCATATTTTTATGTGTGTTTTATTTAGCTTTTTTTTTGAAACCAAAAAATGGGTGACCCGGTATATGACTACCTTTGGAAAATTTTACTGTAGTTACACCGCACTACTCTTACAATTTTCTGCATATCCGGCGAAATTTTTGACAAAAACTGGACATTCGTACCCAATCATATCGCTTTCCACCTTTGCAAATAGCGACTTTCATAGTCGGCACCAACCCGTTTTCAATTATTTGATTTAACTTAAACTTAGATTGCATTTAAAGCCGGTGGATGGATGTTTGCCCTGTTTTCTATTGTTAACTCTAAAAGAGAATCTACTTACTAGACACGATGTAGGCCACGGGTGATTGTTTCAGGGCTGCAAGTGATTTTTGTCTTTTTCTTATGATTTACTAACTTGCCTGCGCTGTACGAAATAAAAACCTAAGATTTAAAGCTTACGATTTTCTGTTCACTTCGAGTTTGACTAAAATTATGATTAGATTGACTTCCATTAAAGCAGCTTCTGCTTCATACAACATATAGATTTAAAATGCATATTTTTTATGTTTAGTTGATGCTTTACGAGTAGTTTATGTATTGAAACTACAGGTTACGACGACTACGACGTATTCATTGTTAAAAATTCTTTGTAAGTTGGGGGAGTTAAAAGTTGCCCGAGTGCTTAACTATGATTGTTTTCAGGAACATTGAGTGTTAGTAAAATATTGCGAAATAGAAATTCTATTGGTTTCCAATCAGTAAATTACAAATAAATTAAAATTACAAATATTTGAAATAAAATCTAAGGAATTCAAGAGCATGATTCAGTTGAGTATGAGAAAAGATTTTAACTTAATCCCTTTTCTTGTTTTAGCTGCTCTGTAGTACTGAATTTAGTGAAACATGAAGATATGACCCAAAAAATATATGAGTAAATTTAGATAATTTGTATCAGAAATGGTCAATTTCTTTAATGTTGCCAACAGTTATAAAGCAACGCAATAGGCAAACATTTAGATCACTGCAGCATCTGCCAATTAGAAATTACAGGGATCATTGCCATTGCAGAAATACTATCATTCGCAGATATAGTATTTCTAAACACTTGACATTTATCAAATGTGATTGATAAATGTTAAATGAAAGTTGTTTCATTTACATATATGAAATATACAAAGTCGTTTTAATTCAGACAATTTTCCTCAAAGTTCTCCAATCGTAAGAAAGTAAAATTGGCCATTATCAAAAGTTATCGTATATAACTTTGCTCCTTCGAGTAGGGACTTTCACAAAAGTTCAATTCCGTTTTTAATATTGTAAATGCAAAATAATGCACTATAATGTAAATGCACATTAAAAATTGTATTCTAATTCATATTAGAAACAACAACTCACTTCATATGTTGACTCGTTTTTTACCTGAAACGAAACTAATACTGTTTCTCTATCAAAACGTTGTGAAACAGACATTTTTTTTATTCAAGGGTCTGAAAGGAAGTTAAACACTTCATGCATTTTAGTTGCATAATCTGAATCAAAATTGAAACCAAATGAAATTTCGTTTTTGGCAGAGAAAAAAGACTGCGGCCAAACTGCCAAAGATGAAAATTGTTCAAATAATGTATTTTTTGAATTTGCGAGAAGAAGCTCTCAGAAATGTTCACAAACTCTCAAAAATTGTGTCTGTTATTTTGAATAGAAAAAATATCTAATGAGAAACAGACAAACTGTTTCTTAAACTCAATCAGAATCAAAATTATTTTTAATTTCGTTTTGGGTGTAAAAATCAAAATCAAAATTCTTTGTAATTTCGTTTTGGATATTTGAGACAGGAGCAAAGTTTAAAATAATTTTAATTCCTAAATTTTTTCTAAAGCTTACAGACGAAAATTTATTTAAATTAAAAGAAAAAACAAATGCTAATTTCTTTTGTAACTTTAGAAATAAAATAAATACTAAAACAATAACAAAAAACAAATATTAAATTCAGTTTATTTCAAAAAGTAAGAAATTAATCAAAAAACATTGGACAAAATAATATGTACGTTTAATTAAAATAAGCAAAAAAGGCAAAAAAAAAAATAAATTTTGTTCCGCCAAACAGGCTGAGTTCCGTTAAACGCCGGTATATTCACCTTTATTTTCAATTATTTTGTTGACTCTTTTCGGCATGCTGGCAATAAGCTTCCTGCAGGTTTCTACTGGTATTTCATATCAAGTCTTTTGAATCAAAATCCGAAGCTGATCCTTATCTTTAAGAACCTCCTTTCCAATTGTTTGCTACAACCATCCCCAAAGATTTTATTAACTTGCAAGCAATTCTTTACCAACTTAGAAATGTGCTTCGGATCGTTATCCTGCTGGAATGTCCTTCTAAGGGGCGTACATTCCACAGCATACTTCAACATCGTATTTTCCAAGATATCTTTGTAGTGGAATCTGGTAATTCGATATATTGGACCGACACCATACCACAAGAAGCAACCCCAAACCATGATATTGCCGCCCCCGTGCTTGACCATCTTCTTTGTAAAGCGAACATGGAATTCCTTACCCTTAGGGCGTCAAACATTCCGGGCACAATCGTTTCCGAATACATTAATTTTTGTTTTATCGCTCCACAAAATGTTTCGCCATTTTTTTTCACCGTCTCCTCCGGACCAATTGGAATGACTTCTTGCAAACACCAATCTAGCCTTTAATTTTTTTTGTCTAAGCAAAGGAACTCTTTTAGCTATCCGTCCTGGTTTAATGTGCTTCTTGTAGTCTACGACGAACCGTTCGCGATGAGATTACGTTTCCAATTTCTGCTGAAATCGCTCTTGAAGACACAAACGGCTCCTTCTTCGCAAGCGTTACAATACGTATATCTGTTGTTTCTGCAGTTTTTTTGGGTCTTCCGCAAGTTTCGACGGGCTTTTTAGGCTTTAAAGCATTTTGTACAAAAAATAGCGACCGATTCATAGACTCTCCTATAGAACAAAGACTTTGGCCAATTTCTCTTGGTCTTGAAACAATTTTTCTCTCCTCCGGAGAATAATGACTTTTTCGACCCATGGCTGATTCTTTTTACTATATATTTTGTTATGAATAAAGATAAACAACAGTAAAATAGCTAGCCTTTCCAAAAAGACTACAGCAGACTACGAAAATATTAAAGAATTGAGCAATGTGTTTATTATTTTGACCAAGTACTGAAATCACACTTGAACAAAACTAACTCACAATGAAAACAACGGGGAAGTCCCTGTTTGGTTTTTACCTTTAAAGGCATTACCATATTAAAGTTATTTAAATAAAAAAGAGTTGCCATGTTTACTTCCCGTTAAAGTAACTAAAATTAAACATAAAGCAAAAATAAGCAGGTGTACTTTTTTTTTGACCACATGTGTATTTTGCATATGGATTTCCGAAATTGCAAACGAACGAAAATATTTTTTTGATTTGATGTTATGTCGGTGTCCGTCCTTGCCTCTGAATGAAGGTGTATTTATGAAATTGTAATTATAGTTGTGAATGTTAGGAGCGACAAAGCCTAGCTTGGTCGGTACACTTGCATGGAGGCTGTACTGAAATATGAATTGGCCTATTTTTAATACGGATCGTCCATCATCTAAACTAAGGAAATATGTAAATTTTTATTGAAATCTTTTTATAATTACCATCATTATTTTAGGTACAATAACATACGAATAGACTGGCGACGATCATCACTATATTTGACCAAAAGGTTATTCTGAATAGATTGCTTGTGATCATATTCCAATATTTATGGATGTTGCAAACATCAACATAAACTCGATATACCCTAATCCATTTTCTCAGTCGGGTTTGCGTGAAAGTCGAAATTAATGTTTGTTTGTAACTGACAAATATTCATGTACAGGGCGATTTTTTAAGATTTAAGTTTTTCAGGTTGGCAGCACTGGTTGGTAATGGCGTCTAAACGTCATCTGTCAAAGTGAAAAATGTACAGTATGCTCTGCCATTTTATCATGAAAATACTAGCAAACGAGCAACGATTGCAAATCGTTGAAATTTATTATCAAAATTCGTGCTCTGTGACAAATTTGCATCGTTTGATACGACCATTTTATGGTCGTCATAATGGACCTGCTGAATCAACTATTCGTGCTGATACGTACAGAAACAAAACTGTGATAAACAGCTGCATGCCATACATGAATTACCGATGCATCCCGCCAAAGCGACAGCCTGGTGTGGTTTATGGGCATTAAATGGCATATTATAATTTTAATATACGATGCAAATTTCAGTGTTTTATTCTATTTAAAAAAAAAAACCACGATTAAAAAATCATCCTTTACTCCTTTTTACGAAGATGTGAATATGTTCTCTTTTTTTGTATGACTTCCAGTTTTACTGGGCTTGTAGTAAAATACTTTTTTCGGAAATGATACGCATTTTCTAGTAGAATAAATTTGCTTTGCCTATGAATTTGAATATGATAAATGGGAAAGTAATTTCAGTTGAAATTTCATTCGCTGCATAATTGAATATTTAAAAAACGAGCCCTGTAAAATGTTTTGAATAACGCATATCAACACTTAGTATTTTTACCTCACAAAGGTAGTAGAAAATTGATTAAAGATACCTGAAGGCATACTGTAGCTACTGCTCTCCATATTAAAGGAAAGCACAAAGAAAAAATCATTGCAATGTACAAATTTTATATCGTTTTCATTTTTCTGATTCAATAAAAAAGTTTTTTGCTTCGTAATATGAACTCATTGTATGGGACCTTTAAGTCTATCACATACAGTTAATGGTATTCACTCATATCATATGACAAAAAAGGGAAAATGTTATGATAAATGCTAAATATCATTCAAGTCGTTGTTTGGGCGTTTGCTGAAACACCCCCCAAAATAACTTGAAACTTTTGAAATTTTTTCAATTTTCAATGAAAACGAAACAAAAACTGAAAACGAAAATGACAAATCATAAATATAAGCAAATAATAACTGTGCAACGACAGTATAAATGATGATATGAATGAAGACTATCAGACGGATGGACGGACAGAATCAGACCCAGAGGGAGACAAACAAATTTCATAATTGTACAATGATCGGGTAAGGTGAAGGCGCACCTCAAAACAAAAAGGCGATTTACTTGACTTGTTGTCATAATAATAATCGACTTTGACGATAACTGAACTGTAGTGAACGAAACATTTTCTCATGAATAAAACATGAAGATACGTTTTTTTTTTTTTTTTTTTGTTTAATTTCCCATATTTCTTTTTTTTTTTCTTTGACGAGAGGAAGACGCGGCTTGCGGAAAGCACCAAAATCAGGCAAATTATTTAATTTCATAAAAAAAGGCAAACACACCAAGAATATTTTATGCTCTGAAAAAATAAGCGTGAAATGACTATCGTTGGGGTGTATAATCGATTGTCGGTGATATCAACACATACGAGGGTGGTTCAAGGCGGCAAAGTTAATGAAAACAAGTTCTCTTGCATTTCGTAAATGGGATATGGGTGAACTCCCCACATTCATTGAGCTTACATGTATTTCATTTGCAGACTCATTGAAGAAAAACTACTGTTTAATGACGATTTCGAACATCAGTTGAAGAAGCTTCCAAGTGTTCGCCAGCACAGGGTGACGGAAGAAAATTGTTATCAAATCTGAAGTCGCACTATAAAAATTTGGAATACTAACGAAACATGTTAAATCAGAATGAAATCTTATAATTGAATCCAAAATTAGATAATTAATTTACTAAAGTACAGGGCGGCGCAATAGAACGTGCATATTTAAAAAATAGATTAAAAAATAAATACAAAAGGTATGATTAAAATAAATCTAAGGCATTGTAGAGTAATAAATGGGGTTTGTTTCTTAAAAACATCATCTAAATGGTGACTCTCTCTACGACGGCACTCCTCTAACCGCGAACGAAAATTATTGAAAACTTTCTTCAGTAATATTCTCCTTGAGCTGGACGATGTTTCTTGGATTATTACTGTAGACTTTGTCTTTGAGGTATCCCCACACAAAAAAGTCAAAAGGCGTCAAGTCTGGACTACGTGGGGGCCATGGAATATCACCTCTTTTCGAAATCAGTCTGCCAGGGAACATCTGCTTCACCACCGCCATGGAGTCATTTGATGTGTGACAGGTAGCTCCATCTTGTTGGAACCAAGTTCTGGAATTCACTATTCTTGAACTTTCAATTTCTGGAGCCAAAAATCCGTCCAACATCTCAACATAGCGTTCCGTATTAACCGTGACGTTTTGGCCCCGCGCATTTTCGAAGAAAAAAGGACCAATTATTCCTCTACCAGAGATTGCTGCCCACTATAGGACTATGTCACTTTAGGACTATGAAATGGTTTCTGGTGTTTGATTTTGGGATTTTCACTGTTCCAGTAATGAGAATTTTGACGGTTTACGAACCCATTCATAAGGAAATGAGCCTCGTCAGAGAAAAGGATATCGTCAAAATTGGAAAATCGATTAAGCATTTCATTAGCAAATGCGAGCCTTGCTATGAAGTCAGACTCTTTCAATTCTTGTGTTAATTGCAGCTTATATGGATGCAGTTTAAGATCCAATGTTAAAATTCGTTGCAAACTTCGTCGCGATAATTGTAAGACAGACGATCTCTTGCGAGCCGACATTTGTGGATTTCCTCGTACTGACTCCATAACTCTCTCAAAATTGTCTTCGGTCCTAGATGTTCTTGGGCAACCATTTGCTTGTGGTTTAAATTTGGAACCGGTCTCTTCCAAACGCTTTACTCATATTTTAATTAAATTAGCACTCGGAGCTTCACTAATTCGTCGTAGTCCATATTCAGCATAATATAGTCGTCTAGTAGCAATATATGAACGAGAGTTCTCGTAAAAAGCGCGCACGCAAAATGCGCGACGCTTCCCGTCGAAGTGATTCATAGCGACTAAAACTCCATGAGCCCGCCAACCCAACGATGTAGGCGCCCCCCCGCCCGCGCCTTTTCTACCCCGCAAAAAGAGATGATGCAATATGCACGTTCTATTGCGCCACCCTGTATTATGAGAAAAATGTATACAATAAAATTCGCTAAATTTAAAATGTTTCGATCGCAAAAAAAAAAAACAAAAAGTGAAAGGAAATTTTGAATATATTTTCAAACATTTAGGTCCTTTTATTTAAAAACTTCGGATAACTGTAACAAAAATCGTTACTGCTTTATGGTGCACTGTAGTTTGACTGACTTTAAAGTTTTAAAAGTTGCTTTTTTAGAAAACACAAAATCTTTGGCTTTTGAGAAGTGCAAAAGGTAAGATTCAATAAAGTCTCATAGATTAGGTTCTGTCGCATTATTCCCTCTGCAGAACCATAAGATCGATAAGTACACGCATTTCAATCGCCTTTTTTCTACCAATCATCGAGCACACTTTTTTCATTAAATTGCAAGATTATTATGAACACATTGCCATCGGTTTTAAGAAGCTATAAAGGCATGTTGTGCATTGCTATACTGACCTGAACTTGGTTCAGTGCTGGGCAATCGATGCCATTAGCGATATTTGGCATGATTTCTTTAAATTGCCCATCTTCCGGAATTAAAAACTTGCTTAAAATTTTCTCTACAGATTTTGAATCTAATTCGTGACGCTCAAGCATTTCAGAATATGCTATATGTACATCGTATGTTGACCGAAGATTTGAAGATGAGAAACCTGTGCGCAAGATGGATGCCGCGCTTGCTTTTAATAGAGAAAAAAACAGTGTCCTGTAGATGTTTCAGTAGACTATTTGACGATGTTTCACTGCAATAAAAATGCATTTTTGCGTCGATTTATAACCATGGATGAGACATGGGTCCACCACTTCGCACCTAAGACTAAGGAACAGTCAAAGTAGTAGACTGGAATAGCAGAATCGTGTCCAAAGAATGCGAAAACGGTTCTATCTGCAGAAAGGTTCTATCTGTTTGGGATGTGCATAGGATTATTTTTATTCATTATGTTCAGGAAGGAAAGAGTAAATAGTATGCTAATTTATTACAGTGTTTAGATGATGAAATTATGGAAAAAAGCCGTATTTGGCGAAAATGAAAATGGTAATGCTCCAGTTCACACATACGAGCATATTGGATAGTTAATCCTTCTCCTTCATGTATCCCCCACAAAAATCAACACCATCATCTTAGTATATAATTTTGGGCATTACTTTTGAAACGCTCATACGAATCCGCTAAAGTTGTTCACATCTTTATTGCGACATTATGTTGTTTCATCAAGACAATGCTCCAGTCCACATATCCAATATTGCGTGGAAGTGGACCAAAATTAATGAATTAAAGCTCGAATTGCTTCATCACGCATCTTATTAGCCAGATTTGGCTCCCTCGGACTATTTTCTATTTTCAAACTTGAAAAACCGGCTTCGCCAAAAATGAAGAGATGGGAGTCTATTGTTGATGGCTGTTTTATGAAGTTTGGCAGTTCTTACTATAAACAGGGTATAGAAGCAATTGAATATCGCTGAAAAAAGTGTATCGAGCTAAAAGAAGATTGTGTTGAAAAATAAAAAACAATTTTCCCAACATTTCTATGCCTTCTTTGTTGGGTCGGCTAGTTTTGGGACCGCCCTCGTCCATGACAGTTACATGTTTTAACTATCATACTACGGCCAGGGACGTTTATTAAATAAAATCGGGAAATATAATAGAATACTTCATTGGCAAAGCGACCCATGCCTATATAATATATATGAGAAGAGGACATTTTCGATGTACTCGCCTGGGTTGTTACGAACCAGTACATCGTCCGTGATAATATGGACTGCAATTAAAGGTTAGTTTGTTTTCAATTTGGCCGATTTTGCCAAATTTTGAGTTTATCCTGCCTGTAACTATAAGATATTTTTGTTTCATTTTTCAGTTTCCTAACACGAACAGTGCGCCCTCTTTCGCACTTACAAGAGATAAACGGACGGGCGAATATGATTAGATCCGCATAGATTTTACTACGATCTCAAATGGGTGTTTTTAGTTGCTAACAAAACCAGTGTATCCTACACCCATGCTAATAGATATTAAAACAAGCTTTTTAGGACCACATGGATGAGAGTGGGATGGCCTTCTCAATAGGATGGTTTAGGTATGTAAGACATTTTTTCCGTCATCCTACCTACCGGGGCACTCCCCAAAGTCCGCCTTTAGCCTGGAAAATTCAATTTACAAAATATAGCTCAAATTACTAACGTGAATCCGTGACTCGCTGATGTTAAAGACAATAGAAACAGGAATTCTCGGCAAAAAAAAAAAAAAAATCGTACTTCTCTCTTCAAAATTTAAGCTATTTCTCACAGAAAACTGACCCTTATCTCATTTTTCATAGGACTGGTACTAATGTAGCTTGATTCCATTCACTTTTTTGCAGAAAACTAATAGCCTTAGTTGTATTTACCATTTTTCAGATCAGGTCATAGTTGATGTACTCAAAATCGTGTTGAAAGTTGAAATCGGATTCAGCAGTTGACGAACAAGTTTTAAGAAGGAATGTCCAATTTTGTTTACTATGGATTGCTTTTCTTAACTTTATCTTCAATGAGGTATGGCTTAATATTACAATTTTGATAATGATATTTTCTAGCCAAATAAGGTGATCTTCCGAATGAATGAATGAGAGCTTCAACTCTCATATGAGCTCTCTCAATGAGCTCATATTTAATGATAGTAGACCTATCTTATACTTCTACCTTTGTATACCCTGCAATAACTTAACGACCTGGCGTATACCATCCTCGTTCATTTTCCAATACCTGACTGCAACATAATGAAATTTTATATATCGATCGGAATTTTATTGATCAGGTTAAATATTATAGAAAAAAAGGAATTTAAAAATAAAAATAGCGACACAAGTCGTTCTTTAAAACGAAGAACAATTTGGTGAATCATTCAAACGTGAATGTGAATTATGAGATGATGAAGAGGCGCGTGTTCCGTGTACTTGCCCCGAACTCTACACCCAGTGGATTGTTCTATTCTGGACAACATTTATGGCACGGTGCGGCCGGTATGCATGATTTCATTTATAAAGAAGAAAACAGAAAGATATTCAGAAATACGCTTAAATACACGTTCATTCACAACAAATTGACCCTCTTTATTAAAAAGCAATCAATTGTGAAATGCAATGCAATAAAAACAAACCTCTAGAGATGTAAGAAACAAGCGAGTCGTCTTCCCGTCTCCGTCCCGGATCACTGGGTGAACGAACATGATAAGTGTGCTCAGCACAATTTCAACAGATCACACCTTAAAATTTCGTAGAATTGTGCAAGAGCTGAAACTTTATTTAAATTATCAAACTAATACGGTGCGGCTGAAGAGAAGGAGTAACCCCAACGTAATCAACCACCACCAGCGACGGTGCCACCATGAGCTCTACATTCGTACGCTTTTAGAGGAATTTAATTGAGCTCTGGTTTTGCATATTCACCTCCGGACAATTTCACAAGTCAACCATGAGGGGCACGCGAAAAGATCGACTCACAGACGGACGAGCAAGCGATTGGACGAACTAAAGACTTTCGACTTATATAAGACGATTACGACGTCGACAACGCATGGTGCGTTACTGAAGCGAAACAAGTGTTTAGTCACCACCACCGCGTTCCATAACCGCCACAGGTAATCAAATCAATTTTGGTTTCTTCCGATATATATTGGAGTTCTTCGTTAGTTCTTCAAAGCTGCTCCTTTAAATTTGTTTTCATTTATTGCGAAACGCCGTGAGAGGGAAAAACGTAATAAAACCACATTTAAATGTTCAGCGTCGTTCTTCTTTTTTTTTGAAAGTGTCATCGTGGTTCAGTTATCTTTCAATGAGGGAACAGTGTTTTTCAGAAGATATTAAAAAAATTTAAAACAAAATTTGATTTCGTAATCCTCCTTCGGTCACTAACATATACGAAAATTAAAATTATTAATATGATTCGCACTACACTTGTAGGAGAGAACATTTGTTGGCCTATGCTTTCCTTATAGAGTCCGATTTCGGTCACTTCATTATGATGAAACTGTTGTATGTCTTTTGCGCATTTGGTATTGATTCTAGGATTAGGTTAAATACCAGCAGTGGCTCTTTTTATGGACGATTGCTATTACTCCCCATTTAGTGGTTTCAAAACCACCGATCTGGCAAGGCTGTCAGCTGTTAAATATCTGCCGTCTGAAGTGTTATTTATTTAGTGAAAAGTTTGCCATTTCCGAATATGAATCGGTTAACAACCGATTTTAATAAAATTAAATTTATTAATATGATTCGCACTATACTTGTAGGAGGGAACGTTTGTAGGCCTGTGCTTTCGCTATACAGTCCGATTCCGGTCACCTCATTATGATGAAACTGTTGGGCGATGTCTTTTGCACATTTGGTATTGATTCTAGGATTAGGTTAAATACCAGCAGTGGCTCATCTTGTAGATGGCTACTACTACTCCCCATTTAGTAGTTTCAAAACCACCGATCTGGCAGCTGTCAGCTGTTAAATACCTGCCATCTGAAGTGTTATTTATTTAGTGAAAGGTTTGACATTTACGAATGTGGATCGTTTAACAACCAATGAACGCGTAAAAGGAGTTAAAACTTACTACAAAAGTGGTGATTCAAACGTGTGCACTTTTCGTGTATTACAGGGTGATTGCGGTCGTCATAATCGGTCTACTGTAGAAGGAATTGGCACGATTATAAAGAAATTTAAAGAAACTGGAAGCTTTGCACATGTGGGCAGGCCTGTGCTTTATCGCAATGTACACACTGTCGAAAATATCGCTTCTGTTAGTGAAACTACATTACGGTTTATTATGGCGTATTTTGCATTTGGATTTTCGCCTCCACCCATGTAGAGTCTAACTCACGCAGCAATTCAAGCCGGCTGACCATTCACAATGCCGTAGACACGCTGATTGGGTGCTATAGCAACAGACTTTCAATTCTGAGTTTCCAAACAAACTTTTCTTCAACCTCAACTAGCAAAATTGTTGCATATGAGGCTCGGAAACCCCAGAAAGGGTTGTGGAAACGCCATTACATCCGGAAGAAGTGACTGTTTGACTATCTGGAGGTATCATTGGGCCGTATTTTTTCGAAAATGATGCTGGGGGAAGCGTTATGACCGCATGATAACCGACTTTCTTTTGCCAGCAATTGAAGATTATGAACTGAAGAATAAGTGGTTTCAACAAGACGGTGCCACGAGCCACATATTATGATGTACTAAATTTTAAGAAGTTTCGTACAAATTTACGATGGATATCCTGTCTGTCTGTCTGACGCTCAATCGGCTTAACAAATCATGAAACACATTAAGGCAAGAGATACTTGGTAATGCAAACGCTTCCTTCTTAATGGTACATATTTGTGTAACAAATAGTTCACGTTTTCATTCCTTCGGGAGAAGTTATAATAAATAATGTTATGGATATTGATATAATTTACCAATTTGAACTTAATTTCCACGTCGGTTTTGAAGATTTTAGGACAATAGACATCAGAAGAAGCTGCTATTTCTTTATACAGTTCAGATATAATGACGTATACGACAGTACTTTAATTTTAATTTTAATTTTAATTTTAAAAAGTGAATGTTTATGAAATCACCAACTAAATCTAATAAGATCTTCTACAATTTTCAAAATTCGCTAAAATCGACAAAGTGTCTTTTGTTGGCTCGTTCAGTTATTATAAACTTTTCTCAAAAAGTACAAAACTTGTTCGTTTCGAGGCATAAAACTTCCAGATAACTTTAAAAAAACTGTAATTAAACAATTTCTTTTACATGAAAAAAAAATAACAAAAAGCCAAGCTGGCAGTATCATTTTTTCTATCCTGGGCTAACATTTTTAAAATACACGGCCACCCGCAATTTTTCTGCATTTTCGTCCCCCAAAACACTGTGGCCATGTCACGTAAGTCACCCAGTGTTACTTTATGTGCCTCCAGTGTACAATATGTAGATTCTAATCATTTAAATCGCCAGTGTGGCATCTTATTTGTACTCTTATGCGTTTCGTTTCGATTCGCTTTTAGTTTATTTTTCACAAACGAATGACTTTTACCTCACAGTTCCAATGGTGCTCGTCGTTCCTCTTCCTTATATGGTCAGGCTTGATTGAAGGTGCACCTTCGTTACGCCTGGTGAGTGATGATCATCATCACAACAACACACAATCAACGCAAATGATCAACAACAACAACATCAATTTGTACGCGGTCACTGCAAGGGGGATTCAGAAATGGAATGGTATGAAAAACACATGACCATTAAAATTTCTGATTCATACGAAAACTACACAATAACAAATGATAAACAACTTGTTAAGGGAAAAATTCTATAATAAAAAATCTACATATTTATTAAGGAGAGGTCATCATCATGGTGTAAAAAACGTAATGCTGCTGAGGACATTCTTCTGCATTAACAAGTAAAATATGTACGAGATTGGTCGCAAATCTAACCGACCTGGCGTATAAATATGGTGCCAGTAATTTGAAAAAAAAATTATTTTGGTGAAAAGAAAATCCTTATAAAACATAAATTTTAAGTTTCAAGGCGCCACGTTATTTAGTAATTTTATTTCAGCCATCAAAAGTAAACGATGTCGGTAAATTTATAAACGTGTCAAAA
>JAHXMU010000126.1:227624-265386 GCA_019455685.1 Philornis downsi
ATGTTCCAGTTCACACATACACTATTGCGATGACCAAAATTAACGAATTAAAGTTCCAATTGCTTCATCACACACCATATTCATCAGATTTAGCTCTCTCGGACTATTTTCTATTTCAAAACTTGAAAAAAAATGGCTTAGTGGTAAAAGATTTGCTAACAATGAAGAAGTGGAGTCTGCGGTTGATGGCTGTTTTAAGAAGTGTGACGGCTTTTACTATAAACAGGGTATAGAAGCTATTGAATATCGCCGGAAAAAGTAAAGTAAAAAGAGATTGTGTTAAAAATAGCGAAAAATTTCCACAAATTTTTTGTGCCTTTTTGTTAGGTCAGCTAGTTTTGGGATCGCCCTCGTGGCTGAACTGGAATCATGATAGAAGCTTTTTGATTTACAATGAAGAACCGGAATAATAAAAATATTTCAACGCTTTTTAATCTATCGCACCACTTGCTTAATATAGGGCGATTCGCTAACCGCAGCTTTTTTTACAAATCGAATAAAACACTCAAATTTGCATCATATATTAACATTTTTTATTGGAATCTATAAACTGGTCTTTGCCATTTAATTTTTAAAGATAATTTCATGTAAATGTTGTCCGCGGCTCCGCCTCAAAATGTCCAATCGGAAGGTCCAGTTTTTCGTTCTGTAAGGCTTCAACAGTGTTCGGCTTGTCCACATAGACAGATGACTTGTCATAACCCCACAAGAAATAATCAAGAGGCGTTAAATCGCAAGATCTAGGAGGCCAACTCACAGGGCCAAATCGAGAGATACGCTTCTCATCAAATTTATCCCTCAACATATCCATTGGTACACGAGCAGTGTGACATGTTGCACCGTCTTGATGAGACCACATGTCAACCAAGTTCAACTCAGCCAATTGGGGCAAAAAAAAAAAATCGCGTACCATGGCTCGATATAGTTCGCCGTTGACGGTAACGTTTCTTCCACGGTCGTCTATGAAGAAAAATGAACCGATGATGCCAGCAGCACATAAACCACAACAGACTGTCGTTTTTTCGGGCTTTGTAAGGCCTATTCACCAAAAATTAGACGTTGTGGTAGGTTATTCGGCTTCAATTCCTGAGAACGGCGACGAATTGACATTTGACATTGACGATCGTCATTAACACCGGTCGCTACGGCTGCAATATTTTCTCCGGTACGCACTTTACGCATGCGAGTCGATGGTTTTATGTCCAACAAAGTAAATTTGGTGCGAAATTTGAAGATAACAGCGTGAATTGTTGATTCAGCAGGTCGATTATAATGACCGTAAAATGGTCGTATCAAACGATGCACATTTGTCACAGTGCACGAATTTTTATAATAAATTTCAACGATTTGCAATCGTTGCTCGTTTGTTAGTCTTTCCGTGTTGAAATGGCAGAGTATACTGTACACTTTTCACTTTGACAGACGACGTATGGACACCATTACCAACCAGTGCTGACAACCTGAACAACTTAAATTTTAAAAAATCACCCTACATAAGAGTTCGTTTGTGACACGCCCGCTTATTTAGCTATAGATCAGTATAACATTGTCTATATTACAGACTACAATTAGTTGAAATGGAATCGTGGTAGAAAATTTTTGATTTGCAATGAAGAACTGGAGTAATAAAGATATTTCAACGCTTTTTAATCTATCGTACAACTTGCTTATTAATTGGGTTATATATGATACTAGAAAGGACCACCCCTGCGCATAACATTTTGAGCTCTAACTTAACTTTAACCCTAACCTTGGATATGGTTGAATATTTTTACTAGAAATATTTTCATTTCCGTACATGCAAGAGAAGATGGTGTGTTCGGGAAGCCAACTTCGTCCGTAATGCTGTGTTACAATAGAATATTCCTTTGGAAAATAAGGCAAGTCGGTACATATTATGTATAGGAGAAAGTAATTTTTGATACGCTCACATATCTGACGATGAATCGGTATATCGTTATGCCACAATGGACCTTAATTGTTGGTGGTGGGCGATTAAAGTTCGACCGATCCTTAAGTTAAGGCACCAGTCCAACACTGCGAGAGTGCACTTGTATTTTAATAAATACATCTGATCTATTTTTGTTCATAAATTAATAAATGCATGGAATACTTAGCGCCGGCAAAAACTGCAATCTGTTTCATGTATTCAATTTGGCTACTTCGATTATGGTGACCTATTTTAAGATATACTAGCCGACCCGGCAAACGTTGCTTTGCCTTCAAATTTTATTTTTATTGGAAATGTTTCATGCCAATCGGTCTATTATAATAAGAAACGCCTATATTTGCAGAAGAACTTAAAATATGTTCACTCAACCGAAATACAAAATTCTGTTTAAATACCGTTAGCAGGAGCAGAAATAATTGCTTTTTAATTTGTGCTTTGTATAGGAGGTACCACTCTCCATTGTCCAATCCCGCCCATATTTGCAGCAGCACTTGAGATATGTACACCAAACCTACGCACCAAATTTTGTTCAAATACCGTAAGCAGGAGCAGGAATAATTGATTTTTAATTTTTTGTTTGTATAGAAGGTACCACGCCCCTTTGTCCAATTGGACCGAATTGTAAATCTAAACCAACCCGGGCACCACCCAGACGCATATACAAAAATTTATGCAAAGCGGTCCAGCCGTTCTGGAGCTTTAAGCATCGAAACAAACCACGATTCATTTTTATATATATAGAATATAGAATATAGAATATGTGTTACTTCATATTGTCTTTAGTTTCTGATTTGGGATATGGGAGAGCTTCTCTCATTCTGTGAACTTATAAGCATTCTAGTTTTAGACCCACCGGTACGGAACCTATTGCTTTGTGATGGGTTTGAACAGAAGTATGAGATGTTTTTGCTAGAGGTAGCCGCTACTCAAACAAATATCGCGTTCATATAGCGACTTGATGCAAATTGGAAAAAACGTGGAAAAATCCAAAATCTACATAGCTGTTTTCCAGCTTTTTATTCATATGCGGCCAACTCACATTATCCTTTCCACAGCAATGACTTGACCAGCTCTGCTCTTATTCAAAGGAAAACGAATATTGTATGGTAACACAAATCTTTGATAAGACCACCTTCAAATCACACAAAATTTTTGTGTTGAGTAATTTTTATAACAGCAATTTTTTTACCATTTTTTTCTACTCTCCATCAATGAAAAGTAACACACATTATTTTTGATCAAAATCAAAAATTATCACATAAATTTTGATTTAAGAAAAAAAAAAGATTTCGAGTCCAGTATGTGTAGAAAAACGACGGAATAAAAATCGAAAAACACCTCTATACAACATGCTTGACATGACAGTATCAATGTTTTTTTGAGCATTCTGTTGCTGTTGCTATTTGTTTATCTCTGCAACATTTAAATTTGCTGGACTTGAATTGCCGTGTTGCACTCATTCCTAGAGATTTTGTTGCAATTGCAGCAATGTAAGTTGCCTGATTTTCATTTTGGTCAATTAAGCCATTTTGGAAGCAGCCTTACAGGCAGGGGTTGGAGCTGTGGCATAGAGTGAGGGAATGATACTCGTATTAAGTGACTTAAATAATTGCATTGTAATTGCAATTAATACTGGGGCCACAGCCGAACAACGAACACATGCATTTGCTGTGATAATTGCCACTGCCACACTGACTTACTGTGCGCGCATGCGCAACATTTGCCTCGCAAATCTTTACACTTTGATAAATTAAGTAATTTAAGAGGATTTGTGAAGTCGCACTGAAAAGTCACCGGCTTAACAATTTGAGTAAATGCGAAGTTATGATGCTTATGTCATTGGGGGAGTTGGGGGAATGAGATTACATTAGGACACATGTGCAAAAGGGCTTATTTCATTGGGACATTACAATGATGTAATATGAGAAATTTCACATAGCATGCCTCGTGTTATATGCAGGCAATGAGAATGCCAAAAATGTTGCATGGACCAATGTGGGATCAAATATTTATAGCATTCAGAGAGTAAGATGTTATTTATATGCCTCAAAGAATGACTGTATAAATCTAATCACACAGTCGCATCCAAGGATTTGGAATACCATCCAACAAAGTGGTTGTAGAATATCTTTTGATCCAGGGCATTTTCTCAAAGCTTCAGCATAGCCATAAGCGATATGAATTCTTCGCACTTCGACAAGGATTGCTATTGCTCTAAATTCAAATTTAAAAATTTAGCAGGTCTGAAGAGGATCCTAGAAACCACAGATGTAGAGTCGAAGGCCAACAGTCACGGTTTTTTTGCATGATGCCAACACCGGGACAACAAAAATTGGAAACAGAAATTGAAGGCTTCGTAAATCATCGAAATAAAAATTGAAAACTTTATCAAATTACAACAATACCTTATTCATAATTCAACATTTTATGAACATTTAGACTTTTTGCTAGCATACTAGCTTCTCTTTGTACAGAAAATAAATACAAGTTAGAGAGAGACAATTTAACGTACAGTGGTGTGAAAAAAATTAGAACACTTATGCCCAACAATAATATTTGATCAGAAAATAAGTAAAATGAGAGAATTGCTCATAAATAACTGTATTAAATTTCAGCTAATACAGGGTGGGCCATAAGGGTGTTGGCGGTTTAAATATTCAATTAAAAAAAACTACGAAACATAAAAAAAAATATATTTGTATTTTTAAAAAGTAGAAGCATGGGAATTTTTAAGACTTAAAAATAATGTTGTCCAAATGGCTTCCCTCATCTACTTGACACTCTTGGAACCGAAGTCGCAAATTTTGGAAAACTCATTGAAAAGTTTTTCTCGGTATTTTGTTACTTTCCTGAATAATGTTCCTCTTCAACTGCTCTAAATTGGTCGGATTATTCTCGTAGACTACCGATTTGAGGTAGCCCCATAGAAAATAATCGCATGGAGAGAGATCGGGGCTACGTGGGGGCCATTCAATATCCCCCCGTTTCGAAATGAGTTTTCCAGGAAAAACATTTTTCAGCAGCTCTATGGATACCCTAGCCGTATGACATGTGGCCCATCCTGTTGAAACCACATCCTCGAGGTATTGCCTTGAAGTTCTTGCAAAGCTGGCACCAAAAAGTCTGCTAGCATGTTGCAATAATTGTTCGCTCTAACCGTCATCGCATGCCCTCTTTCGTCCTCAAAAAAATATGGTCCAATAATACCGGTTGACGTTATCCCAACTCACACGACAAACTTAGGGCTGTGAAGTGGACGTTCATGCAAGCGTCGGGGATTAGTCTCGGACCAGAACCGACAATTTTGCTTGTTCACATTGTCATTAAGGTGAAAATTGGCCTCATCACTAAAAATCACGTTGTTGAAATTGTTGAACCGCTCTAGCATCAAATTGACAAAGTTAAGTCGGTTATTGGCATCATCGGGTTTTAATTCTTGGACTATCTGAACCTTATAAGCCTTCAAATGCAAATCACGTTTCAAAATTCGTTGTAAAGTTGTTCTTTCGACATCCAAAGACTGACTTCTCTTACGTGTTGACGGATTTCGCTGAACTGAAACACGAACACGCTCCACAATGTCGGCTGATCTTGCAGAAACTGGGCGACCACGAACCGTAATTGGTACTGTTGAGCCGGTTGTTTCGAACATTCTGATCCATTTTCGTATCACATTGGCGCTTGGAACTTCACTTAAATCGTGTGAACCGTGTTCATGCCGATACAAACGTCGTGCAGTAATAAATCAGTGATTTATTGTTTTCGTAATACGCTCGGACACAAAATGCACGCTAAACTCCCGTGTACGGCTCCATGGCGACTAAATTTCCAGGAAGCGGCGCAGCGAACAACATATCCCCCCGCCACCCCGCGCCACGCGTTACCGAGAAATTGAAGAGTTAAATCGCCAACACTCATATGGCCCACCCTGTATATTACAGAAACAAGTTCCGTTACAAAAATTCTTAGAATTTGTATACATTAAAAAAAAAATAGGATATTAAGCAGAGATCAGTCGGTTTTGGTTGTGCGAATTAATAAGGACAGTTTGTCGATTAACTAAAATAAAATAATATCAAAACTTTTAAAAGTTATTTTTTGTGTACAAAAGGTAAGAAGAGTGATTTTAGTGAAACTTTAAATTCAATTCAAACTTAAGAACAGCAAAATTTTGTAGTTTTTAGGGAAAAATGGGACAATCTAAACACTGTGACCTAGAACTAAAAAAAAAAACTATTAAAAATTTGCATAAAGATGGAAACTCTTATAGAAAATTTTCAAGATTGCTTGGAATTTCAAAAACAATGCATTTTCAGTCAAATGTATTCCGGTAAAAAAACACGTGCTAGAAAACCAAAAATTACAACTCCAGTTAAACGTGGAATCATTCGATGTGTAAAAAAGGATCCATTTATCTCATCGAAGCAGATAAAAAATGATTTAAACATAGAAATTGACACATCAACAATTCGAAAAACACTTATTAAAGAGAACCTTAAAGCTCATAGTGCTAGAAAAGCACCAATGTTGTCGAAGAAGAACGTACAGCAAAGGCTAAAATTTGAGGATTATGCTGGCCTCAAAAAAAAAAAAAAAAAAAAAAAAAAAAAAAAAAATGGAGAAAAATTATATGTTCGAATGAGACAAAAATTAATTTATTTAATTCAGATGGGGGTCTTAATACTGTAAGAAGACCAATTAATACGGAATACAACCCAAAATACATTCTTAAGACGGTAAAGCACGGCGGTGGTAATATCATTGTTTGGGGATCATTTTCATACTAAGGTGTTGAGTCACTGTATCGTATACAGGGCATTATGAAAGCAACAGATTATGTTGACATTCTACAAAATTGTATCCTTCCTTATGCCGAACAAAATATGCCACTGCGATGGGTGTTCCAACAGGACAATGACCCCAAACATACAGCAAAGTGCACCAAGACGTTGTTTGGGAATAACAAGATAAATTTATTAGAATCTCCCGATCTAAATCCGATCGAGAATTTGTGGAATATAGTGAAAACTCCAATTAGAAGAAAGTATCCCATGAATTGCGATCAGCTATGGGAATTAACTCAGGCTGCGGAGAATGATATACCGATTTCAGTCTGTCAAAACCTTGTTGACTCTATGCTCGACGATGCCTAACAGTTTTAAAAAACAAAGCAGCCTCAACAAAATATTAACCACTGGAAAACAATATTAGAACAGAATTAATTGTGAATCTCTTCTTCTTTTTTGTTAATGTATTAATGTATTATTTAGATGAAAACACGAAGTGTCCTTATTTTTTTCACAGGGTGAATTAGTATTTTAAGTTTAATTTATTAAAAAAAAAAATTTAAAATAAAAACAACAATCTTAAAAAACATAAAGGAACTCGTTTTTGTGATATATTACCTAAAAATAAGTACAGTTATTTTTAGCAATTTCTCTTTTTACTTATTTTCTGATCAAATGTTATAGTTTGGCATTAGTGTCCTTATTATTTTTCACATCACTGTATGTAGAAAAAACAAGAATTTTGAACATTCTGTAGAGTGCACAAGATATTTTACACGTATGGAAACAACACAAGTTTGAATAGGCATTGCTTAGCCTTGCTACATTGACTACGACGTCAAAACATTAACAGAGGTGATTCCACAAGTACAGAGTGGCGCACCAGTTGTGCTACAACAGGAAATTCAAATAACTTTTTTTCAGCAAAGTTTCTATTATTTATTTGTTTATTTTTTTATTTTATTAAATAAAAAATTTAATTTCACTTTAAACAACTAAATGGTTTTGAAGATGGTAGACGATAAATGACCTCCATGCTCATTCAGGCATATGCGAAATCCGATCAGAAAATTATTCATTGTTTTTACAGACGGCTTCAATTCAGTCAAATTTCTTGGTGTCGTTTTGTACACCTCTTGTTTGACATAACCTCAAAAAAAGTCTGGTGAAGCTAGGTCAGTTGACCTTGGAGCCCAGCGAAAAGTGCAGTTTCTGGATATTAATTTGTTTAGGAATTTTTTGTTGAAGTTCCACCAAAACCGGTCTGGCTAAATATGCAGTTGCTCCATCATAATAGAACATAACGTTGTTAAAAGTTATACGTTTTCAGCGCAGTTCTGGATAAAAAAATCCTTTAACATCTTTAAATAACGGTTACTTACGGGTGTGCCACCCTGTACTTAAAATATTGTGCAGTCAGTGCATTTTTAATTTTTTCGATAATAAATAGAAAAAATGTTGCTTCATAAAATAAACACCTTGAATACAATACATACATTTTCGATGTCGGAGTTCAAATTAAAGTCACAGACGGAATAGAAGTTGGTGAAATCTAAAATTGCAGAGTGTTTTAATTTTAGCAGAACTTCACAACCCAGCTTTAAACAATAACACAAAAAAATTGAGCCCATTCACAAATTATTAGAAAAATTATTTTAAAAAATCGTGTGAAATATCAACTCAATATATTTCAACATGTTATTGGTTTATTAACAGGGCCGTCAGTCAGGTGACCGCCCTGCTAGTACTCAGTAGAGAATCCGACCTATTTTTAACTTTGAACAATTGACATGAGGTAGCACATTGCGTCAACGTTGAAAAAGCTTATCACCAAATGAATGAATTTGAGTGTCAACTTGACGAGGCTTCCACCATTTTTCAAAGTACTTAAGATTTTATTGATTCAATGAAACCTGATTCGTCAATAATCGTTCAATGCACTCATTGGTTTATTGTAAATACTGCATCAGCATTCTGCAATTGCTGAATTATACGCTGCATTTGATGGATAAATTTGATGTTTAAAATTTGTTGAGTGGAAGAAAAAAATATTTAAATTATGCCTATATGCTTCTGCAAATTGAGACAACCTGCACATCAGTCCAATGTAAGATTTTCGTTTATTTAATTTATAACTAACAACTTCGCATACATCATTTCACGCTTTCGATAATTGTAATTTTAATTGTAATTTTTCAATTATCGTCTTAGTTTTATTGTTAGGAAGGAATTTGCCTCTTCACATTTCACGGTCCTAATTGCAGCTTCTTATCCTGCACGATGGGAAAATTTATCTGCCTCAAACGAAGGAAAAATTCTCAATCACATTATCTTTAAGGGTAATGTAAATTAATAATTTCTTATAATAATTTCTGGCTCTAGCTGTCTGTCATGAATGCTGTTACTACATTAAGTCCCATTTTACTTTTTCTATTTCATCTCAGACCTAGAAATCTACATCTCTGATCTCACTGTTTTCTATATCACTGGCAAAAACACGAAATTGCAAAAAGGCATATTCTTTGTTTTTCATACTTTCATTTGGAATTTCAGAAAAGACCTACCCATTGCAATTTTATGCTGATCCCCAATATTAGGACTTTGCTGCAAGCTTGTACTTGCGTTTGCCTCGCTTCTTCGAATTGAAAATTTTCCGTTCGTTGCAGTCTATACGGTCGAATGTCGTATGTCTAACATAATCATGATAATTTCATGAAGATGCTACCATTTTATCATTTTTTCCCAAAAAGTATGAATTTTTGAAAAACCTTTCTCGTCTTCATGCCTCGTCAGTTAAGTATTGAACTTTTCCCCCTTTTCCATGTAAAAGTGCTGAACAGTCATCCAAATAGATTCTTTTTGTTAATTGTTAATCCTGTAAATAAAGGATATCGATGTACAAATCCAGCTATAATTGCGAAGACAGCTCCTATAGACAAAACATAGTGAAAATGAGTTACTACATTATATTCATAATTCTACCTTTAGCCACTTGGTCTGCAGTTTTTCCTTTTCTGTTGATACACATAGAAATATAGATGTTTTATGGGGTGGTTTTAATGCCACAGAGATAAACCATTCTTTATATTTATGTCTTAAATATTACTATTTTTTCCCAAACGTTGGCCGTAAACGCGCTTAACATCGGCTAGTATGAAGTTCCAATTTTGTACAATGCGTTCGAGTGAAGTACTTAGCGAGTAATGTTGGCCTCTAATCTTTCAACCGTAGCCGGCTTATCCAAGCTAATTTTGGGCTTCATGTAACTCCAAATGAAAAATATAGACGTGTTGGTCAATTCACCTAAGCATAAAAGTTATTGTTTACCGAATTGTACCCATTGCCATGAAATTGTTACATGCCGATTCAATTTCAGCAGCGAATAGTCCGTTACCATGACGGACGGATACATTTTTAAAGTATTAAGTGCGCAACTAATTTCTCGCTGTTTTTTTTTATAAAAATTCAACTTTGTTATGAGAAAGTGTTTACAAATAATTCATTGAAAGTACTGCCCATCGTTTGCTATTACATTTATCAATATAAGATCCATTTTCTTTCATTTAATCAAAAATTAAAAACAAACAAGTAGTATACCTTCCCAACGGACACCCTGTACTTTTTCCCATCTTCCTGGCAAAGGTCAAATTTCGTTACAGTAAAACTGTTCATCTTTTGAGGCTATCCACGAATATAGCCTTTCCATCATGTCGTTATAAGTGGACGGCACAATATTTGGATAATATGACGGATGTGGTAAAACTTCCCATTTCAGCGTTTCCAGGTAGATTTTAACGAGCTTGGCCGCGTATTGTGGGCGTTTCTCGCGCATAGCTCGGTTCAGTCGCGTTAATTGAAGTCGATACCGATCTCCAGTGATAGTTTTGCTTGGTTTCAACCAGACATGTTAAACTGCAATTAGCATTAGCAATTGATGCAATTGGTTTATATTGTCTAATTCATGAAACAATTAGAAATAGTTCAACTAATTCCCATTAGATAATTGAAATTTTTATTCTAATTGTAAAACTAATTGCAATTAGTTGCCATTACCGACAAAAATTGGTTTACTTTTACAAATAGAAATCTAATTGACTTCTACTAATGCAATTACATATTCAATTAGCTCGAATTAGAATCAATTATTTTGATATTTTCAAAAAAAAAAAAAAACAAAATATTCATAATATGAATTTCACACATATACATATATAATATACATTGTATATATATAACTTATGTACATAATATGTACTACATATATTACATACTAACTGTTTAATAGCTAGAATGACCGGGTATATTCGCTTTCCGCAATACAATCTTTTCAAAAGAAAAGTCCGTCAAGCGACCCCGCCTTGGACTATTAATAATGCCCGCAAAGGAAAATAGTCGCTCCACAGGGGCTGAAGACGTAAGCGGTGTGTTGTTGAAACTTTCAACAGCTCGTAATAAATAGCACCGACCTCGTCCCACCAAATACAGAGCGGCCAGCATTAACACCGATCTCGTCCCACCAAATACAGAGCATAACCTTCGCAGCGTGGATATTTGGTCGAGACGACGATATGGGAGCATGATCGGGCAGCCTCGATAACTTTATTTTCTTTGGATTGCTGTAATGAATCCATTCTTCATCACCCGTTACAATACGATGAAGAAACCCTTTCCTGTTTTATCGCTGAAGCAGTTGTTCATAGGCGAAAAAACGACGCCTAACGTCCCTTGGCTTCAACTCATAGCAAAACCAAGTTCCTTGCAATCGCTTGGAAATATCTTGGCGGGTAACTCCTACTACTGAAGCAAACTCTATCTTCGTTTGACACAGATTTCCATCAAGCAGTGCCGTGAATTCAGTGTCTTTGAAGGCTTTTCGTCTTTCTTCACGCGAACGGTCGTCAATATCAAAATCACCGACTTTAGAACGACGGAACCAATCTCGAAACTTTGTTTCACTACAAGCAGTATCTTCGTAAACGTTTTGAAGCTCTCGATGAGCTTCAGCCGCCGTTTTCTTCGATTGAAAAAAGAAAATCAATACTTCCCGCATATGACGATTATTTGGCACAAAATCATACGTATTCAGACAACCAAAAGAATATGACGTCAAAAGAAAATCACTATTGTGTCAAGACGGTACGTTTACCATATACCTAAGCTTGGCACATGACGTTTAGGTTATGGCAGAAACGACTAACACTTACAGCTGGTACCATCTATTGGAACTTAGTTGCGCATCTAATAATATGAACTAAAAGTCCATAAACCATACGAAAACATTCTGATGATAGCCATTGAACCTCTTTGAGTTTGCGCTTTGATCCATGTATGGGAGTTTTGCTTATTGACTTAGTCATTAAGCCACAAATGAGCACTATCGCTGAACAAAATTTTGATCGAAAATAATGGATCTTTATCAAGCTCTTTGAAAGTCCAGAGAACGAAACTGTAGTAATGGGAAAGGCAGACCTGCTTTAATTATTGCGCGTGTTGAATTTTGTAAAAGCATTAAATCTACAAAAAAGATTCTAATGTAAACTGTGCTATGCTGTTGTATACGACAGACCAGTATGCTGGGAAACACATCGAATCGATGTGCACAACATTTGTTCATTATGTGCTGAATGCGATCTATTTGATCCCACATTATCAAATAATGGAAAATTGATGGTATTCCGATTTTTTCTTTAAAATGAATTATCTTAGAGTAATCTGAATGAAAAGACCAGCCACTGTTATCTGCGTCTTCGGGGCACTCATAAAATTTGTCGCATGATGGGGTAATGCTAAGATTTTAGCAAATTTACCAGATGAGATCTCGAAAAGTTCAATATTGTTGGCATTAATTTGGCATGATTGGAAGTTCATTAAAACAAGTTCAGTATAAATGCGAATAATCAAATCCAAGATATGTTTTTGGAATTAATGGCTTTACAATCGAGAGTGAAAAATTTGTTGCATGAGAAACATTTCATTATTTCCTAAGATGTTTATAAACCAAGTTATTATATTATTTTTCCACTGATATATTCCTAGCTCACTTACAGCCTCAGCGGTCAGCAAAATCGTTTGGAGGAAACAAGAAAACGCAAATTGAAACATTTGTAAGGAAATATGCTAATAATTTCTTTTTTGCGATTTTCGAGTTAAGTTCCACTAAATGTATCAGAGACGTAATTGATAAGTAATGAATATTTTTGCTACGGAATCAAAGTCTCAAAATTTCCTTCAACAATATATCTATAAATGACCAAAAACACCAGTATCCAGATAACCAATGCTTTCTCCTCCCCACAGACATTTTCCATCAGATTTTAAACCCTTTGGTCAATTCCACATTGTCGCAAAATAACTCTATCTCAATCTGGGTCAACAACTGTTTGAAATCGTTTAAAATAAAGTGTCATATGCATATTCATTCACATTTTCTCGTTAATTTTCCACTCTTTGAGTTAGTATCAGATTTCCAAAAGTTCGCTAAAAACAAAACATTCATCTTGTGGGCTCAATAAAGAAATCGTCAAACATTTAATCATTGATGATGACAACGGCCACAACAACAGCCACGGCAACAGCGACATCGATGGCAACGTCAACTTAAATTTTACCATCTATAGGTGACTTTCAAATAGACCGCCGACGCCACCACTGCAGCCGCCAAAAGGTAATGAATGGCACTTGATCGCATATATCCAAATAGACGACGACAGGCGCCTTCTTTGGGTTCCGTTTGGCGCTAAAGACAACAAATGGAAATAAATAAATAAAAGCCAAACAATATCGCAAGCGAAAGAATTGCACATGATTTCGAGAAAAACGAAAAATCCGTTAGAAGTACACAATAAATTAGAAAAGATTTATAATTTATAGATATTCGTAATGTTCTTAGGGGCCACAGGCGAAATCGTGGAAAGACACCAGTATGAAGAAACGGTGTGAACATAATGTGATCCGATATATAGGTAGGAATTGTATTTATGCTAAATGAAACATACTTTCATTGTAAAGAATTTGTTCGTGAAAACTTTGAGTAGATTTAAGTGCATTCTTTAGAATTTATTACCTAATGAATCCGATTTGAATACTTCAATTATTTCAATCGAAATACGTAAAACTTTAAGTTTGATCTATAGTATTTATAATAAGGCAGAAAGATTTGCTAGTGTCAAAATAGTGAATCCGAAAATGGCCGGTTTGTTTTATCCGGTTCCGAACAAAAAAAAAATAGTTTTGGAGCAAAAAGGTTTAAACGCGTCTTTTATGACGTAGCCGATTATGCCAACAATCTCAGTCCAACTAATATTAAAGCCGAGCTGGATTTTACTCTGTGGGAGTCTGCTCCTTTGTTTGCGACTGTAAAATATTGGATAGCTGAAATTAAACGAGGCCGTGCGAGCTGCCAAGACGAACATCGTAGTGATCGACCAATTGAGGTGCCCACGTCAGACACGGTTAAGAAAATCGAGAAAATACTATCTGATGATCGTCGGCTGAAGATGCGTGAGCTAGTTGAAATGATAGGCATTTCAGAAAGCGGTACGAGTATACTCGTACATCGTTTATTGACTAAAGATTTGATGATAAGAAAGCTGTGCGCAAGATGGGTGCCGCGCTTTCTTTCAATAGAAACAGCGTCATGAAAATGTTTCAGCAAAGTATTTGGCCGAATTGTTGCGTCGATTTATAACCATGGGTGAGGCATGGTTCTACCACTTCACACCTGAGACAACGGAGTAGTCAAAGTAGCGAACTGGAATGGGAGAATCGAGTCCAAAGAATGCGAAGACGGCTGCATGTGCAGGCAAGATTGTACCATTTGTTTTTTTGTTTGATTATCTTCAGAAATGTGATGAAATTACGGGACAAATCCGTATTTTGGGGGAAAAAGTATCGTTTCATCAAGACAATGCTCCTGTTCACACCTCCATTATTGCGATGGCCAAAATTAATCAATTAACGTTCGAATTGCTTCATCACTCACCTTTCCCTATTCGCCAGCTTTAGCTCCCTCGGAATATTTTCTAGTTCCGAACTTGGAAAATCGATCTATGGTAAAAGATTCATCAACAATGAAGAGGTGGGATCTACGGTTGATGGCCATTTTAAGGAGTTTGATAATATAAACCGGCTATGTAAGCTACTGAATATCGCTGGTGAAAAATAAATAAAAACTTTTCCAAATTTTTGTGTTTTCTTTTTTAGGTTAGCTGGTTTTGGAACCGCCTTTTTAGTACAGGAAAATAACTCTAAGAAAGCCAAGAATCAATAAAAAAATTAGTATTTTCTAGTGTAATCAACTTTTTAATTCAAAATATCCTTTATAAATAAGGAGAAATGAATAGAACAGTTTTCAAAATATTCCTATGTTCCTCGATTTCATAATAGTACATTTTTAAGAAATTATGTAAAAAATGTTTTAAATTTATATTTCATGTTAAAAGAAAATTCCATATATCAGCCTAAAGCTTTTCTGCAGCTTTATGTTACTGGCATTTAGGTAAATTAAATTAAAATTAAATTACGTTTTAATCTACTACAGTACTAAGAGTACAATCAGTGCATAAGAGAACATCGAAAACTTCAAAGCTAAACCACCATTATTTATCATATCAAAAGTTAAGAAACTCGACTGAAATGACTGTGCTTAAAATTTCGAAAACTTAAAATTGGGCATTTCGACAGGTAAGGTATAGATGGACTCATGAAATCTAACTGATCTAAGAGAAAACACAGTGAACAGTGAAAATCCCAAAATCAAAAACCAGAAACAATTGCATAGTCCTAAAGTGACAGTATGGGCAGCAATCCCTGGCAGAGGAATAATTGGTCCCTTTTTCTTCGAAAATGCGCGAGGCCAAAACGTTACGGTTAGTACGGAACGCTATGTTGAGATGTTGGACGGATTTTTGGCTCCAGAAATTGAAAGTTCAAGAATAGTGAATTCCAGAACTTGGTTCCAACAAGATGGAACATATCAAATGACTCCATGGCGGTGGTGAAGCAGATGTTCCCTGGCAGACTGATTTCGAAAAGAGGTGATATCCCATGGCCCCCACGTAGTCCAGACTTGACGCCCCTTGACTTTTTTTGTGGGGATACCTCAAACACAAAGTCTACAGTAATAATCCAAGAAACATCGTTCAGCTCAAGGAGAATATCCGTATTGAAATAGCAGCCATTACACCATTACACAGAATCCTCAATATTAATATTATGGATATTACTGTGCGGACTTCCAATAAATGGATCATACAATAAGTTCATCTTGACAAAAACGGTGTAAACGTCGAAGCATTTGGAGTCAAAAATCTGAATAACTTCGTCTCAAACATGCAATGATATTGAGCGCTTCGGAATGAAGCAAAATGTATCTCCAAAGTCAAATAATGATTGAAGCTATGACTTTCAATTCATAAATTACACTAAAAAGTATCTAGACACCTGGAAAATGAGAAATGAGATAGAAATATCAGTCAGGTCAACTGAATGACATATATATTCACTCAAGGTCCGTTCGGATTTGTTCAAAAGCGTGCGAAGTGCCAGAATTGGAGTAGTAAATCGTTAGATCCTTATCTCAACTGCCCCGAAATAACACACAATAAGAGAAGCGAAATTACAACTTACAGAAAACTTCAGCTTAGAAATTATACATGGGCCATTGATTTTTAATATATCGAGCAATGTGTATATGTATATTTGATACCATAAAGGGCGATCCGTTTTTAGTAAGTTAATTCCACTAAGTGCTTGACAATTTATATGTGAAAATACTGAATGTTTCTATGACCGCATTCATTTACAGACCGTACTTTAACAAACACTTCATGTGCACCATATTTTGTGGGTCATCGGAACATGAAGTTTCTTGAAATCGGCAAATTGGAGAAATTTCTTGGCATTCCTGTCCTAGTAAGCCTGCCTATGTGAGAAGTTGTTGACACCACATAGAGAAGAAAGAAATTCTCTCACGGTGTAGTGTAAAACTCTTTCAATATATATAAGTAACATCTTGATAACAACATTCATTAGCCAGCCTGAAGTTTAACCATAAAATGCTTGAGTTTAGTCGATGTTCTAATCACATCGTATGTTACAGCAGTCTGTTTAAGATTTGCAAACAGATATATAAGAATAATACCAACTATATTTGGAGAAAAGTAACGATTTTTTATTTGTATTCTTAAGAAATGGTATTTTCAATACGAAAATATTTTGTTTTTTTTTTTTTTTGGGCCTCTTAAGACGTTTCAGCATCAAGAAACCCAATTCAGTTTAACATTAATGAAAATTAATCGTACAACGAGTGGCGTCAAGTAACCGCATTAGTCTGCACTCAACCATTTAGGTGGTAATAAAGTGGGCTTAAATCGCAATTTGCACTTTATCAATTAAACATATCTTCTGTCCATTCACTATTATTAGACACAACTCTCAATTGACCATTAGTCATTAATCAAACAGCAACTGCGTTACGCTCCTCTAAGCTCTAGAATTTTAGCATTGACACAAAATATCCGGATAGGCTTGACACTGAAACACACCCACGCCACATGACTTCACAATGTTTTCCGTAGTCACCCTTTATGCCGGCCATAAATTAAGTCCCATTAAGTGGACATTAGAGAGAACAGGTTCATTATTTTTGAACGCGCTGCGTTTGACCAGCAAATCACATCACAATCTGAAATTGTTATTTCAGACTGAAATCAAAATTATTGCTTAATTAACAGTTTAAAATTCCTTTTAATTGCCGATAGAGTACAGATTACAATACAACATTTACAACATGACATAAAATTTATATGAACGTTTTCCACACTTAACTGAGCACAGCGAATGGGATGCGAATTTACTAAAAGGTTGGACTTACAGTCTAAGTTGATGAACTTGGGAAGGAGGACACATCGGGAATGTAAGGTGGGAGACAAGGATGTAGGTTCCGATCAATGCAGATCACTCTCGATGGCATATCATGTGGTGCAATAAAGCTTGTATACCCGTCAACAAATTGTTATCAAGTTAAAAACAGTGACCCATTTTTCTACTTATGGAATGAATGGCAACTGCTATAGCTTACACTCTTGACTGTTATTTGACCAAAAAAGCAATAACTTCCAAATTATCTGGTGTATTTCAGTGGAGCATTTCGAGGAAAAATCATATGCGTTATGAGCAAATTAGTTAGCGCTTGCCTTAAAAATTTCGACGTGATTCCATCACTTCCTCCTTACCTGCCTGTTCATATAAGGGCTAGTAGAAATAAATCCATTATTTTTGCATGATATTGAAGGCTTTATTTAGCGTAGTCAAAATGATCCAGTTTAAGTCAAATATGCATCATTTTATTCGATAACTTATGTTCATTCCATTATCTCTCTCTCTCTCTCTCTCTCTCTCGGAAGAATTCTTCCTCTTGACACCAAACTGGGACAGTTAACCCACACAATATTCTCGTGAGATCAATTTTCATCAGCAAAATCATTCGATCATAGACAGAAGCAGCTGGTATTCACCTGGTACCAGGTAAGGACCAGATGGATGCATAAAACCCAACCAAATTTTCGGAGTTTCTAGCGAGTCAATATCGATATGAATAACGTGGCGTTGCCGTGATGGAATACAATTCTTCTCCTATTAGACAAAGCTAGTTGCTTCAGGACGATTGCTTCCTTCATATGGTTCTGTTTTTAGACAGTACAGGTAAGCTCATCAACAGTCACCATTCGCTTCAGAAAAGAGTCGATTTGCGATTTGATGTTGGAAATTTGAAGATGACGTTTTTTTACGTTAACTGGTTTGGCGCCTATACATGGAGCCTCCTTTTGTATCCAGCCTTATTCAACTAATTCCAAATGGTCTTTTGTGCAATTTTTAATTGAAACATTTCTTACGTGATGGTCAAAATTGACAATTTCCCCTATTTTATCGATATTTTCGACAAACGGCTTTCAATTTAAGACGTATGGGTGGGTGGCTGTTGCATTATTTTGGCCATAGGCACTATTTCTAACGCCATCTAGCGTAACCTGAATACGCTGGTACAACGTGGAAGTCATCTATTGGAAAAATATTCATTCATTTCCTTAATAAAACGTATTTTCAAGAAATGGTATATTCAATACAAAATAATAATGATTAAGGGAAGATCTGTATTTGATGTTTTCTGGGTCTCTAAAGACGTTTCAACATCAAGAAAACAAGTTCAGTTTAACGCTGATGACAACCAATAGAACAACGATTACAGTTACGATAATTTTTGTTTGAAATGTATTACATAAGAGTTCTCTTAAGCTCCCTGAAGTGCACCTTCGAAAAATAAAGCCAAGAGATATATGCCATAATCACTCTATATAGCCTCGGTTATACAGTTCGCGAAAATTTGTCAGTCATAAATTAGTTCTGCGATTTGGAAAAAGTACAAACGTATGATTAAATGTGAATTTATAAGTAGTAAAATTGCGTACTTCTTCCAATCCCGTCGCAATTTTTTTGGTAGATATTGTCGAAAATGTGGTTTGCGAATTCACGCACTTGTATTAGGAGACCGTCATACTGGTTTTCGAATTTAATACATTTTATTTATAAAATGGTTATCGTGCTTATAAATAAATGTTCATCCCACCCCAACTTTCGAACGCTCCTAATCTTCACATGGATTTCCTAACATTTTCTAATTTCATATCCCCCACACTGTACACCATTTCATTTGCCAATCGTATTTCTCTTAAAGCTTTTTTGTTTTCTTTGCCGTTTATTTGTACTGATAACATCTTTCGAAAACAATTCTAAACCACACACCTTTTAATCTTTAACAGATACACGACGACGCCGGAATGGACTGCAATAAATGCTGAGTCGGACTTTGCAAGAAGAGAATAGAAAAAACAAAACCACCATTTCAAATGAATATATCTTTACATTACACTCCTTTCAGACACTCTCGGGAACTGTGGCAGTGGTGGTACTCAGGGGCAGGGGATGAGGATGGAATAAAACTGTAACGACCATATGAAAATTGGTGCTGAATCATTATGGTCACTTGCTGGGTCTATAAATTAATTACAAATTGCGCCATAAAGCGCCAGTTCTAGACACAGTTATGTTTAATGTTGGGGAGATTTTTTCATTGATACGAAGGTCGCATAAAAAATAATGAGAAATTATTTCGATAAAGCAAAAATAATTTTCTTTATGCTGCTGTAATCTCTGGAGTACCACAGGTACCTGCAACATATTCCACAATGATAAACCGTCACTAATAATATGGAAAAAAATTAAATCAGATTCGGAATTCCTTGCTCAAGAGACCTATGGAACAGTTACTACCAAGTTAGAAACATATCAACACTATAATGTGATTATGTTACTGAGTCCAATAAGTACGACCAGTTGATAGCACTATGGCAGGCATTTGTACCAAACTTAATATTACAACTGTCAGTAGTGCTGACTTAGCTTTATTCGACTCAAAAAAGGATTATGGCTATTCTTAAAATGTACGATATTGTTGAGTGATGAAATTGCGTTAAAATTTGTTTACGAAATGGAAATTCTCCTACGAGAATGTTTAGAATAATGTAGAATACCTTTGGTTAGCAAACATATTCTGAAAGAAACGTTTGCAAGTGGCATGAATCATTCAAAGAAGACCGAGAACGAGTTAAATATGGCCCGGGTGGCCATCAACCTCTACTAATGAAAATCAGGTCTAACAAATTTCACATTTAGTGTCAAAAAAAAAAACAATTGATAAACATTTAAGGACTTCGCAGACGATTTTGGGATTTCAAAGGTGCAGTCCGATTCCATTTTAAAAGCTATTTGGGCTTCAGGCATGTCAAATTTCGATTTATACCAAAACCTTTATATTTTACTTCTAGCTGTTTCCTGAATGGCCTTCAGGGACACCGTTTTTAATCGATTGAAGGAATTCAATGTAAACCGCAGTGCGCCCTGAATCCCTTTGAGACACTTTGGCACAAGTCTGTTCTGTTTTCCTGAACGCAAAAGACCGCTTCAGAGCACCGTTTTGAATCGATTGAAGGAATTCAGTGTAAACCGCAGTGCGGCAGAATCTCTTTGAAACACTTTGGCATAAATGTATTATGCCCGGTGAGGAATAGAAAAGAAGGCTATGAAATAGAATTGGACAAATGATAAAGAGTAAACAAACACTAGTCCTACAGTGGTTCTATCTTAAAAAAAATACAAATTTTATCATTGAATTCGAAAAAGCGTTATTTAACTGGTTGGTGCAACAATGCTTCGCCATTATATAATTATTATCCTTCTTTGGACAGTTTCTAAATGTAAAGCATTTTCTACTTTTCTGATTGCACAATTTTCGCATTGTCAAGTGCAGATATTCTTCTTCTTCGGTGGCGACAGGAATAAACATCCTTATCTATTATACGCGGCCACCGTAGTAAAGAAATCCAAGCGCTTCGATCTTCTGCGTTTCCAATCCTTCCTCCAATTCCTTCCAAATCGTCACACCAAAAGTCTGGTCCATCCAACGGAGTTTTGGTCGCCCTCTGCCGCGCCGTCCATCGAATTCGTTATCGAAAGCTTTCCATGCCGGAGTATTTGGGTCTATTCGCACAACATGAACCAGCCAATGCAATCGCTGTATATTAGTGCGTTTGACCACGACGATGTCGGCATATAGCTCATTGTACATGCGACGCCAATACTTTCCGTTAACGATGATGGGTCCATATATTTTCCGGAGTATTTTCCTCCCGAAAACTGCCGGTACTGATTCATCAGTTTGGGTCATAACGCAGGATTCTGCGCCATATAACAAGACAGGTAGAAACAACGTCTGGTACAGTCGGATTTTTGTTTGTCGAGAGAGGGCTTTATCATTAAATCGCTTGCTTAGCCCATAGTAACATCTGTTAGCAAGCAATACCCTCCTCTTGATCTCCATGCTGACATCATTTGTTTACAGCGGAACCGAGATAGATGAATTCTTTCACCACTTCAAAGTTATAGCTGTCAACGTTCCCAGAGCGTCCCAAACGAGTGGACTCTTTGTTCGTTGAAACCAATAACTTTGTTTTGCCCTCGTTTACCACCAGATCCACCAGATATTGGCTATATATTTGTTTGTGAGAGGCATAAATATGTCAAGTGTTTTGCGGGTTCGGCGATTGTTTGCTATCGAAAAAAAAATGGATCAAAGAAAAACAGTAGAACAATCTTGGGAACAAAAAAAGGTCGCAGGGACCAAATCTGGGGAATGCGGTGGTTGAGGCATGATAACGGTATTACCTTTGGCCAAATAATCTCTCACAAGCAAAGATGTGTGAGCAGGTGCATTCTCATGACGCAAAGGCCATACATTTTTTCCACAATTCCGGGCGTTTTGTTCGCTCCATGCCCCAAATTTCCGAAAAGATTGCAAGGCATGAGCCAACCGATATGCCGACATCCTCCGCAACTTTTCTAATTGTGGTTCCACGATTCTCCATAATAATTTGCTTCACATTTTCATCGATTGTTGATTCGCTGAGGGGTCCAGAGCGAACGTCGTCATTCACATCTGCTCGACGTTCTGTGAAAAGCTTGTACCACTTGTAAACATTTTTTTTGTGACTCAGAGTACTCTCACCGTATGCCACTGTCAACATTTGAAGTGGTTTTGAGCATTTAATTCCATTTTTTACACAAAATTTGATGCAACTTCTTTAACCCAGTTTTTTCGATAGCAGAAAATCGCCGAACACGCAAAGCACTTGTCTTATTTATGCCTATCACAAACAAACTAAACATGCTATATGGATAAAACCGTCAACACATCTTCGAAACGAGTGTACCAACATAAAAAAATAATAATCGAAAGTCGAATGTACGTAGCCCGCGAGATTTGAAAATTCATGAATTAAAAACTCTTTAATTTATAAACAATAGTAATTTAAATTTGTGTAAATTGTATTACATTATAATGATTGGTAAAGATTAAGAAAAAATCAGCCAGATAAAAACGTTTTGGGTTGTTCCCATTAAAATTTCTAATGTAACCCACATACATTTTTCTAAACTCATATTTTTCATTGTGTTGCACTAAAGTCAGTATAATTTAGTATGTAGTTGGTAGTTAACAAAATTATTTCTATGAATGGAAATGAACTACTGCATTCCCACTCTCCCTTAGGGTACCACAAACAGATTGGTCGATATAGCAAAAATCTTTTCTCCATCTATTAAATAATTTTTGAGTGGATGACTTTAGAAAGTTACAGTCTTGCTTCATTTATTGTAGTATAATTCACAATATTTTTGCTAAGAATCCTTGTCACTCCTCGCATTTTTACACCAAAGCAAATGGATGTTTGGTGACGTATATAAAAGTTAGTTCACTTAACTGTGATTTCTGCACCGATATTTCACTTCCCTCACCGGCGGCACTAACAGGATTCGAGGATTCTCCACCATACTTATACTTCTTGATAATATCGCATAATATTTTCTAACGTACTGATTACTCTAACATCGTATACTCGTACTACAAAGTTCCTCAAGAAATATATGCATTTTTGCTTAACCATTTTTCTTATCATTTTCATGAATTTGCATTGGCATTTCAAGTTCCTGGACCACCACCATTTCAGTGAGATATGTTGCAAATTCATACAGAAATAACTCGAATCGAACCTTTTGGAACAAATTTCGATTTCATTACGTTTCTTGACCACTTAGAAGTCAACAGAGTTTAATAAAAGTCCATAAATTTTATTTGCTTACCGCCACACTCACGCTTATATTTAAATGTCTGCGGAGTATTTGCTCTGACTCTTCGATTTGTGATTATTAAGCACGTGCTAATAGTTCAGATTTCGTTTGTTAGTGGCAACGTGGTCTTGCTGTTGTTGCTGTTGGTGTCGCTGGTAAATGTGGCATGAAATCTTGGTGCCCCCCTTGCGATATGACAACCAGCAGGGTTGAAAAACGTACGACGAGATCAACCTACTGACTCTGACAGAACACTGAGACTACAAATAATGGTGGTCAACGTTTGATATATTGCAACATTGTTCTTTGAATAACAATTTCGTTCAAATTGCCAGAGTTCTTAATTTTGTTTTTTTCTCTTGCTTTTGGTGTTACGATATCGTATCAGAACGGAGTTATGAACTGCCCAGTCTCTGACTAATCTCTTAAACGCTTTTGTGTAAATTGCAAGATTAAGTTAAAGCGATAACATTTTGGTTTTTATGAAATCTACAAAATTGCGATAATTTTCTTAAGACTTAATTAACTCAATTGATAAAAATCGCATAATTTATCTTGATGTCATTGTGATTTTTCATTCAGATTATTTGTGTTGATAAATAAATGATCAAAGGATATGTACTAAATAAACCGCCAGAGTTGCCATACGAATTTCGACTGGAGGTGTAATAAATTAGTTAGGTAAAAGACTAAATTACTAAATAAATTGAATTGCAGGTCGTACTATATTCTCCACAATAATGAGAGAGTGAATTTTATACTGAACGAATAGTTTTTTCTTTTTTTTTTTTTTTTTTTTTTTGGGTAACACAAAAAGTTCATAATTGCTTCATTAAAATGGCAGAAAAATAGAAAGTAGCTTTTGCTAAATAGAATATAGTCCGTCTCTCAGTTTCACTTTTAAGCGAATTATTTACTTAGGAATCAATTCTGCATATAGTTGAGTGTTGGTGTTGTTTAGCAGTTTGCTATTGCAGTAATTCAACAAGAAAAACTTAAAAACTAATCCTTTTTCGTCCCATGAATGAAATATGAGAGAAATTTCCACATCCAACAAATTTACACGCATTCTATCGTATTTTAGACTCACTCAATGGGACATACGGTTTAAAGATTCCGATTCCGAACTTCAGTTTTAAAAGCATTTACCGGACTTGTCAATTGCCACATTACCCAAAGTGTTCGTCAAGGTCATAGAGGTGACCTCCGCTCAAATATTGATAGGTGCTTGTGCATAGTTTCAAACCCGCGACCTTATACATAATATTCGCATGCCAGTATGCCATCGGTTAGATTAATGAAATGGTGTATAAGCCTACTCGAACCGTAGTTTTTGTGCCTATACTGAAAAATATAACACACAGAAGAAATTACCTTTTGACTAAATTATAGATTAGATGTAATATTATATAATTATAGATTAGAACTCATTGATCTGTGCCATTTTGTCTGGCTGATCTGCCTGATTACAAAACTCCCCTAAACCTCATATTTTGTAAATGGGTCAAGTCTACGAACTACTTCTGGTATTTCTCAGACAACTAGATCGACTTACTGATATATGTACGTTCCTAAAACTAGACGACCTAACATATAGATAGTACCAGTAGTTTAAAAATAAACAACTTTGGTGAGAATTGGCAACCTTATAAAAACATATGCCTTAGCATCAAGACGTCACGTTGTTTGGTATTTTTATTTGAGCCACTAATAGTCAACGATCTTAGTGAATTTGTAAACATGGAAAAATTTGGTCACCGTTATGTAATTCAATATTTCCATTTAAAAGGTCTCAGTCCAACCAATATTAAAGCCGATTTAGATTCTGCTCTGAGGAAATCTGCTCCTTCGTTTACGACTGTAAAATATTGAGTAGCAGACTTTAAACAAGGCCGTACGAGCTCCCAACACAAACACCGTAGCGGTTGACCAGTTAAGGTGTCCGCGCCAGACACGGTTAAGAAAATCCATAAAATAGTATTGGATGATCGTCAGCTGAAAGTGCGTAAGCTAGTTGAAATGACAGGCATTTCAAAAAGAACCATACATCGAATATTGACCGAAGATTTGAAGATGAGTGCCGCGATTGCTTTCAATAGAGCAAACACAGCGTTGTGTACAGGTTTCAGTAGATTGCTCGGCGATGTTTTATCGCAATAAAGGCGAATTTTGTAGTCGATTTTTGTAACCATGGATGAGACATGGGTCCACTACTTTACAACTGAAACAAAGTAACAGTCAAAGCAGTGGTCTAGAATGTTGGAGTGGGAGAATCGTGTCCAAAGAAGGCGAAGACTGTTCCATCTGCGGGCGAGGGCATGGCGTCTGTTTTTTTTTTTTTTTTTTTTGATGTACATGAGATTATTTTTATTGATTATTCTCAGCCAAATTAAACCATCAACGGCGAATATTATGTAAATTTATTGCAGGGTTTTGGTGGTGAAATTATGAAAAAAGGATGCACTTGGTTAAAAAGAAAGTATTGTTCCACTATTGCGATGGCCAAATTTCACGAATTAAAGTTCAAACTGCTTCATCACGCATCTTATTCGACAGATTTAGCTCCCCCGGGCTATTTCCTGTCATAGAAACCAGATCGGTTATGTCGGAGCTTCAACGAAAATTCCCAAACAAATTAATATCCAGAAATTCCACTTTTCACTAAGGTTACCTAACCTGACCGCAGCAGACTTTTATTTATGGAGTTATGCCAAACAAGAAGTGTACAAAGCGAAACCTAGGAATTTGACTGAATTGAAGCAGTTTATTAAAACAATAATAGAGGCCATCCTTACTTCAATCCTTCAGGCCGATATGAATAATTAGCTGATCAGTTATCGCATATGCGTAAATCAGCATGGAGGTCATTTACGGTCTATTATCTTCAAAAACAATTAGTTATATAAAATAATATTGAATTTCCTCCACAATAAAAAAAAATTATTAAATACATTGATTAAAAAAAGTTATCTAAATTTCTTATTGTAGCATAATTGGTGCACCATCCTGTTAAATTCTTTGTTGAATAATATTTTATAAGCAAATTTTATTGTAGTAACAGGCGCTTATCTCGAAACTAACCGTTTGTGCCGTTAAGAAACTCGATCAGGCTATTTTAACCATTTATTCACCAGTAAAAAGGCATTGTTGTTTTCCACTAAAAGAAGTATATTTGAATTTACCATTTCCCAGTTGGCAAAAATGCGCACATTTCCGTTGCTGTGAGGAATAAAGAGCAGTCGTTTCTTCTCCTTTTTTTCAAAAGTTAAGATAACGAAAGATCAGAAATTTTAAGACAAACTCCTTCAACGTAAAGAACAAAAAGCGAATGAATGTATAGAAAAAAAGTACTCCAGAATAAGATATGCTAAACATTAAAAAAAATTAAGAATTCGGAAACCAAATGCATACAAATTAATGTAAGCATAAAGGTTATTGAGAAGTTCACAATTCCAACCCGCATGGGTGGAAGAATTTATCTACATCGATTCCGCTGTAAACGAAACGAATGATGTCAGCATGGAGATCAAGAGGAGAGTATTACTTGCTAACAGATGTTACTGTGGGCTAAGCAAGCGATTCAATGATAAAGCCCTCTCTCAATAAACAAAAATTCGACTGTACCAGACGTTGGCTCTACCTGTTTTGTTATATGGCGCAGTACTGGCAGTTTTTGAGAGGAAAATCCTCCGGAAAATATATGGACCCATCATCGGAGAGTATCGACGTCGTATGAACATGAGTTATATGCCGATATCGACGTGGTCAAACGCATTAACAACGATTGTGTTGGATGGGTCGTATTGTGCGGATGGACCCAAATGCTCCGGCTCGGGTAGTTTTCGACAACAAACTCGATGGACGGCGCAGAAGAGAACGACCAAAACTCCGTTGGAAAGATCAGGCTTTTGAAATACTATCGAAACTTGGTGTGACAAATTGGAGGAAAAGCTCAGATGATCGAAACACTTGGAATTATGTTCTACGGGCAGCTTATAGTAGATAAGTATGTCTATTCCCGTCGCCACCTAAGAAGAAGAATCCGTGAATATATCCTGAACTTTCGCTGCTCACTGATACAGATTCTGGCCGCAAGATAACTTTAAGTATCTCGAAATTAGGGTAATGAGTAAGATGCACTATAACGTTTCATGGTGTCCTCGGCTATTTTCCTTTTGCTCGCTAAAAGCGTTATCTCGTCCGATGTTTCAAGAAAACCATATTAAAAATATACGAAATCCACGGACAAACAGAAATCCAATTCAGTATGTAATAATTTAATAAACATGAAAATTATTCGTTTCAAATTTTACTAATAAATTTTATCTTTGTGATCAGCTGCAATTGAGCGAACTTAATTTTATTTTCCAACAAGTCTTTTCGTAGCTGCAACAAAAGAGTATTATAAATGACATAAAACTTGTTTCAGGTGCTTCCAGCTGCATTCGTCCAAATCAAAATGTAATTGAATTTAATTTAAGTAAATTTTTTCTTTTGACAATTTTTGAACAAAAAATCAAAAGGAGAAGTTTTCTTCCTTTTTTCAGAGCTTACTTTACCTCTAAGAGAAAAACAAAAGTATTAAATAAAATTTTAAATCGTCACAAAACCGAAACCAATTTGCGGAAGATGGTTACTTTCTTATTCTTGGAAGTAAATGGATCACAGTTTTGTGGTGTCATTCCCATGGTTTGACTGGTATCTGAAAAAAAAAAAATCTCGAAGTTTGTTTCACAAAGTAGTCTGAACTGATGCTTCCTTCTGACAATAATAACACCCACCAGTGATAAATTGTTCAACGTGTCTCTCTCCTCCTTTTCGCAAAAAGAAGAGTTCACAAGTTACAACCACATACATGTATGTTGCTGCTAATATGTGGCAAATTTAGCAACTACTACACAAGTGCATCATCGCATACATTGCACGAACCACATTTGCAGGCAACAATTTTTGAAACATAGATACATGTTTAATATTGCATGCAACACCAGCTACAATATATACATTTATTGTCGATAATTTTAACTTGAACAATATTTTTGTGGGCATTTTGATCATCATCGTCGTAATGCAACATGACATGTTATTGGAAAGCTGAGAGCAACAGCAACACACATGAAAACAGTGAAGAAAGGAGGCGAACGAACAACAAACTCTTGTTGCAACAACTCGTTATGAGTTCATTATTTTGAAATAAAACAGCAACAGCAAAACAACAAAAAATTGACGCTGGTCAATAGGACAACAACAGCAGCCAACAACAAATTGACACAACATCACTATTAACGAGAGTCAGGCAGGCAGGCAATTCCCTCTTTTTACTCTAAACGAACAACAGCAATAACAGCAACATATTGCTGTTATGTTGATTATGTTGACGACGATGATGGCGGCAGCGTTGGTGATGCCAATGACGATGGTGGAGGTGGTGACGACAGCGGCGACGTCAATGGTGATGCTGGTCAGTTGGGTCTTTGACGGCGGCGGCTCTTAACATGTTTTAAATGTTTTATTATTAGTCCAATATCGAGTGCAGCAATTCCTTGCAAGTGTTTCATCTAATGCACCCAATGTACCACTATTGTATTTCGTATCGGAGTGCGGTATAATAAATTGGGTGCAGTTGTAATTTTCAAATGCTATTGATGTTTTACACGAGACTTGTATGTTAAAGCATTGAACCGTAGACTGTCCTGGAGGTATGTAAAATTTCAACAAGATTCTTACATCACATCTTTTTAATGACCAAATTTTTATGATCCATATCACATTTATGAATCCAAGTACTCGTTCTAAACGGCTTAGGAAACAGTGATATTCTCTTCTACATTCACTCCGATTTCATTTGAAGCCAGATAAATTGACGTACCTACAGCTAATCTCTTCTTGTGTGGGTCAAAAGTAAGCGGAATGGTAGAATTGGGCGCAGTGAAACTCTTGGTTCTTTCATTTATCAAATATTGCTACGTGCAGTAAATGTTCACCATCTGTAGCTTTTTATAATTACTCTACTCTATAAAAATTAGTATTTTTTTGTTAGGTTATTCCAAATGGATTCCCATCCTTGGTCAAGTATTCCCCTATAATGTCATCAAACGTTCGCCTGGAAGTAGCTTAAGTGAGAAAGCGTTTAAATGATTAAATAAGTGTCATCCCACCAACGACGCGTCTCAAGTAATAAGGCTGTTGACAACTTCAGCGCACTGGAATAAAGAGTCATTCCTCTTAAAAGCAATTTAAGAAAATTTTTAAAAAAGTACCCCACTGACAACTGAAAGCAAAAATGTACGGACTCTTAAAAAAAAAGGATGCACCGTCCACAAATATATGACCAACATTGCTGCCTTTCAGGAGATGCAGTGGGCTGGGTAAATATGAACATGACGTAAAGACAATAACGACTACAGATGTGATACAGGGACCTGAATTTGGATATGGATTTGTAAGAGATTGAGACACCTAGTCTATTGGTTTAACCCTGCAAGTAACTGAACAGCGACAATCTGTACTTAGCGAAATATTTGCTTATCCAGCTACCAAGACTTTTGAGAAAGATTTCGGATCTTTCAGTTTTGTTGAGGCGCAAACGTTTTAGTAAGCGAAACCTCATTCCCTCACAAAGATATCTACCAGCCATCTGACTATTCCTTGATCAAAATGAGGCACCAGACCAAAACATAAATCTGGCGTGCGTGCTTATGGCAGCCAATATTAAGAAGCAGACTTTGAAAATGCCCCCGAAACTAAACTTTCAAACTCTGCTGATTGCTACAATATGTCACGCATAATCCAGGTGTTCTTGGAACTCAATGTCAATGTATTGCACAATAGATATCAACTGCCACAAAGCTCGCACTACTAGGATATAAAAATCTGTTGCCTAGGTAATTTCGGAAACACTGAAGAAAATTGCATTGCATCGGGGGAAAAGGGTACAGCATACATGGCAATGCTGCAGCCTATTGTAAATCATGATTGGCAAGGAACGATATAAAGATCACAGAAGAATGGCAAAACTTTGCATTAAACAGAAAAAAATTAATGTAAACGGATTGGGTAGGGAGGTATAGGAAATTCCAGAAAGTTCCTTGCTTGGGAAAGTTGCGAAAGCAAAGAAATCGCGTAATTACTGACTAGCATAGACTACATACCATTCTCCCAAAATGGACTCACTCCTGCAATACCACGGTTTAAGAATAACAAAGGGAGCGGGTGTTGACGGTCCGATGTGGACAAAAGTTATGTAAGCAAAGTGGCGAAGAGCCGATAAAGCGAATGCTGTAGGTTCTTAAAGATGATTTGTCTAAATGAATAATTGTGAGATCGCTCGCGAAGAACAGAGCAACTCGAAGTGGACGAAGGTTTTAAAATTTACCGTTGTATTAACAGAAATGCAGATTTGTGCCATGTAAATCTCTTTTCCTTAAGTGAAACGGTTTTCCAGATGTTGTTTTCCGCACGTTACATTTTTGTTACATAGGGTGATTTTTTAAGATTTAAAATTTGTATGTTGGCACCACTGGTTGGTAATGGTGAAGTGAAAAGTGTACAGTATACTCTGCCATTTCATCATGGAAAGACTAACAAACGAGCAACGATTGCAAATCGTTGAAATTTATCATCAAAATTCATGCTCTGTGACAAATGTGCATTGTTTGATACGGCCACTTTATGGTCGTCATAATCGACCTGCTGAAGCAACAATTCATGCTGTTATCTCCAATTTTCGCACCAAATTTACTTTGTTGGACATGAAACCATCGAAGAAAATGTTGCAGCCGTAGCGACCAGTGTTAATGGCGATCGTGAATTGTCATTTCGTGGCCGTCCTCAGTGATTGGACGGTGCCGCGTACAACATTTACATAAAATTATCGTTAAAAATTAAATTGCAAAGGCCAATTTATCGATTCCAATAAGTAAGTTATCCGATCACTCACCTAAGCGTCCTTATATAGGATTTGCAGAGCGTTATGTAAAAATCTGTTATATTCAATCTAATTGGATCTTACTAGTATGTCGTTAGACTTGATAAATCGACAACTGACTAGATATTCACATTGCAACAAATTTAAAGAAAGATATAAGAAACTTTATCGCAACGTATTATCGTTCGCTCGACAGTAAAGCTACTTTCAATGGCGGTATTTGGCAGAAATTACTTCCAATCATGAGAGAGTTTTGTATACTTGAGAAGTTGATACGAGTTTGTAAAACAACGCTGGTCAACAAGAACTCTTCAGTACGCAGAGGCAAAAATCTGTTTGTGACGTTTTCCATCAAACGTAGCCTTAGACAGGGTCCTGGCCTATACAGTATTCTCTTCAATACATTTATAGGGTTAGAAGTGAAGACAAACTTCAAAATCTTTAACAAAACCTCATGTTTGTTGCCCTCAATGATGATATTGAAATATTTGGTCGAAAACTACGAGATGTTACTGCAGCCCTCTCAGAAATAAGAGGCCAGAATAAGAGGCTCTGATGGCAAGCTAGAACAAAAACAAGTTATTTGCTTCAATGAGCAAAAAGTCTACACCAACATTGTACAAATTTCGACTTCGCCCCCAGTTAAATAAATGATTATGGCATGAAATTGTGAAAATAGTACGAGTATCTAAGATAGTAATTCAATGAAAAAACATTCCCTTAACCGGCATTCCCTTGAACAACTACCTCGTTGTTCAGAATTGCGGATTATGAAAAAACCAGATCAATCCTTTCTGTGAGATTTAGAGGGAAATTCTTTCCGCAAAATACGTAGACAAATCATCCATGACATAAAATATCGGTATCGTCAACAAAATCATTGATATTGAAATTAGCGTTTTGAATTTTCAGATAATTATACATATTGTATCATCCATCCAAGGAAGCGGAAAGATAAATCACCATGAATTCATTAAGAAATACTATCACTTCCTTGACGATGACTTTAAATATCCACTGTGATAATGACTTCAAAGAACACAGATCTTTCCGACACTTTGGCTTTGGAGCGAGCAATTGTTGGCTCCCTTTATTGGAATTTATGGAAAAACGAATTAATGACTTTCTGGCATTGAAACTATAAATTGCTTGTTGCTCAGAAGACAATAAATATACTTTTATCTTCTTAGTACATGGACTTTTAGGAATGAAGGCTATTTGCTAGCCGCGTTGTCCGAGGTTGCTAAGGCGACATTATTAAAGAGTTATCTCACCGCTCCCCGCCCCGGCAAGATTTTCTTTCATATTGTCCAAATTTTTAATATTAAAGTTTTATTATAATAATTCCAAAAAATACACGGTTCAAGTACCTTGCATTCATAACCACAACTCTTTTTACTTATGTACCTTCTCTTATATATTTACGTTCTCTTATATTTACGTAGAGTAAATACCCTATGTAGGGTTACCCATTTTTTGATTTCAAAAGTAGAATTAAATAAAACACACATAAAATTATGATTTCCATAAAGCTTTTATGTCATTATGATGCCGTTATGTACGAATACAATACAATGCCATTTAAATGACTGCCTCTGGATTGGTTGCAACAGTGGGTCTTTTTGAGGCTCCTCTAGCGGCATTTTCGAAAAAATACGGCCCAGCGACACCTCCAGTCCATAAAGCGCACCAAACAGTTACTTGTTCTGGATGCAATGGTTTTTCCACAATCACTTTTGGGTTCTTGGAGCCCCGTATGTGACTATTTCGCTTGTTGACATAACCACGGAGTGAGAAATGAGCTTCATCGCTGAAGAAAATGATGTTCGTTTGAAAGAACACGTTTGAATAACCACTTTGATGGTAAGTTTTAACTATTTTTACGCGTTCTTCGGTTGCTAAACGATTCATACTCGTAGATGACAACTTTTCACTAAATAAATAACACTTTAAAAGGCAGGTATTTAATAGCTGATAGCCTTGCCAGACCGGCGGTTTAGAAACCATTAAATAGATAACCTTTTATATGCTACAGGCATAATAACTCGACATATTATCCAAATCAGACCACCACCAAGGACTTATAGCATGATGAATTTTAAGAAACCACTGATCAGTTTATATGGGATATACAATATGGCATTTTTAAGCACTTCTAAATTTGCATGGGAGCTGTCTAATGCTGATAGCCTTGCCAGATAATCAGTTTTGGAACCAGTAAATGGTTATACGTGCACATAGAGTCTATTCCCAAGAAAAATTTGATGACACATCACAATTACATTTGAAGGATTCAAGGAGAAAAGAGTCGTGCAATCATCATTAAATCAATGGCTGAGTTACAAAGCCGGTTGGGAACAGACAACGAAGAGCTCACTGTTAAAAACGACTCTGAATTGAGAAAAATCATTAAAAAAATGTTTCGGTACTGTGATGCTTCGATGAAATTGACGAGGAAATTCGAATACTTCCCCTAAGAAATTAACGAAGAAATTCGAATACTTCCCTTAGAAAATAAAAGATGTGTATTGTAAATTGAAAAGGATTTAAAGTGTCGCAGGCGCCGACCAAGCTATGACCTCAACAAACAGTTCGATACGTTCAATAATTTTACAGTAGACAATGCATGCGGTTCAGCATCTTCTTTTTATGATACTGCTTCTTATCTATAGCATAGTTCTTGCTTGGCAATTGTGGAAATGAGTTAATCATACTTAAGTAAATGTAAAACTTTGGCAACGCTTGCAGGAGGCATTGATTCATATTTCAGAGCGTAAGGCCCAACCGACCTAACACATCCACCTCTTATTAACTTGCATGCTGCCTCATGTTATTTGTTGCTGTTGCAGATATGAAAAGTTATAGACCCACTTGTTACCTCGTTTGGTTGCACACATCATCTAATTGACAGAGCGGGCGGTCGTCGTCAATTTTCCTCAAACTTAAGTTGAAGTGCCTTCAAATGTGTTTTGTTGTTGCCTTGGTCGTCGTCGTCGTCGTCCTCATCATCGCCGTTGTTGCTGTTGTTATTGTTTGTAGTTTTTGTGCCGTTTGTTTTTACATCAAAAGCCTAAAAACCGCCGCCCTGAATAACGCAGCGAACATCAGGCGAGAGCGAATAATTTTGAACTATTTTTTGCACTTTACTCTCCAGCGGTTGTGCCTTGTTTTTGTTTTTTTTCTTTTGTCTGCTCCGCAGACCATGGTGGCGCATACCATGCCGCATGGCAGGAGACAGGCAGGCAGGCTGGCAAGCTGGCATTCACATCCAAAGCAGCCTGGAATGGCTTGGCAGGCTGTTAGGAGGCCACGCATCACATCCCACCACTTCTTCTTGTGGTGCTTTGACTTTCCGATATTTGTCTTTAAAGATTGTTTCTCGTTCGCTTCATAACTCTCCTAGCCAACAACAACAACAACAACTTGTTAACGTTTTTTTTTTCCGTTCGCTGCAGTGTGGCAACAAATGCGTATTAACTCTCGCCGGACGGGTGAGCGATTGACTGCGCATGCGTGTGGTTGTGCAGGGGATTGTGTCTGTGTGTGCGTGTGTGCGGGTGTGTGTGTGTGTGTTTAAACTACACAACGCTGCATGTTGTTGTCATTTGTTTTAATTTGATTTTTCAAAGTTTTTCCAATCTTTCTTCCATCCTCCTCAATTGCTGGGTCCCTTGATCCTGCCTCATATTAATAATGTTGTTGTTGCTGCACCATGTTGACTAGCCAAGTGCGCCTGATTTGCCACAATTTATTATTGAAGACATTGGCTCCATATGACATCCATTCCATTCCACTCAATTCCATTTCACTCTTTTGTAGATTCCTCGAAAAAAGAGGACGAAGACGGCAAAGAAATGTCCATCGTTGCAGTGGAGTGCAGGAAATCTTTTGCTTTCATTTGTCGTCATCATTGCCGTCATTGATGTTGGCGATGAACCCCCACAATTTGTTTGTATTCTTTGGATTTCTTGTTGAAATCTTTGGCTGGCGGTGTGGGTTTTAGTTTTGCATTTAGTTTGATTTACAATAATTTCTATGATATTTGTATGTCACAGTAGGCAGGCATCACACTCACGCATAAGCGTTTACTTTTTTCTGAACCGATCAAAATTAACGTACCAATAACAGTGACGTCGAAACCAGTACAATGTTGTATAAGGACAAACAAAGGAAGAAGTAGATGCACTGTGTTTAAAAATGGCAGCATTCGAAAGTATTAATGCGAAATTTAGGCGCCTGCGTGCTTAGCGAATGAATATAAGTTTCGACTAAAATAACACATTTAGTGTCGAGTCTTATACGTTTTGTACCACAAATCGCTGTGAATGGTCACTCATGTTATAAGCATCAAATTCGACTTTATAAATCGAATATATTGTTAATAAAACAGAACTACTTGCTGCAGTGCAACGCGTTAAAATTATACAAATGGAGAACTCGTTAGAAAATGAGATTAAGTTTATATTTTGTTTATTATTATCGATAATGGTTTTAATTCTACGTTCCACATTTTTTTTATGATTACATAATATTTCTTTAAATAGAGAAAGGAAGGTTTCAAAAAGTTCTTTTGAAACTTTTGAAACTTCTGTTTTTCAAGTGGTGGGAGATATACGAGTATATCTGGAATATGTGGCTATGACACCCAATAATAAGAGATTGCCGTTGCAAATGCCCCCGAAACTAAACTCTCAAACTCTCTCTATTACTATAAAATATCGTCCGTAATCCGGGCGTTCTTGACGCTCACAATAGATAGTAAAAGCCACAAAACTTTGTACTGGCATGTAAAAATCTGCGGTCTAAGCAATGAATGTAACAATAAAGAAAATAACATTGCATGTAGGAAAAAGGGTGCTGCATACATGGCAATGCTGCAGCCTACTGTAAAGCGTGATGGGACGGAACGCTATAAAATGCAAAGAAGAAAGGCAAAGCTTAATATTAAATAGAGAAAAATAATTATGAAAAAATTAGGAAGGTAGATATGTAAAATTTGTACCAAGATATGAAAGATATAAGTTATGGGAAGGTGGTTCGGCACCTGTAAAAACAATAATAGAAGTTTGGTCACAGCCACACTTTTACTAGTTCCAATAAGTAGTGCAATTGGACACATCGAATCACAATAACTCATGTGGGGAAAATTCCTCAGAAGGATATTTTTTTCAGAAGGAAACTTTTTAGTAAACACATATAGATGTGTCATTACCACTATGTATAGGAACTCATTAGTATATTGGCCTGGTTTGAGCTTCAAAGAGACTAAAAATTTTGGCGCATTTCACAGCATTATCGCCCAATGTGTCTGCATGCTGTAAATGAATTATAGTAGAAAAATCATAGGATAGATCATAGGCATATACAATTTATTCGCGTTAACATGTCACCAACATGAAATATTTGAAGGATTCTTTGTTGATATATTTGGCTTTAGTTCAGATATCAGGCCTGTAAATAAACAGCAATGAATTTCCATTTTTCTCAAATATTGTTTTCTCTCTAACACTCTATTCGATTTTCATCTCCGATTTTAAAGCTAACAAGAATCAATCAGTAGCATTTTATGCCGACGACTCTGCTATTATAAAGTGTTCAATGCAATAATTAAAAGAATGGAACAAACACTGCTACCAGCTCAAAAGTACTTTGAGCACAGGAAAATTAAAATTAACCACAATAAAACATAAGCAATAATATCTCCTTTTAACAAATCACTCAAGAGAATCTCAACACAGCTAGTTACAGTTCTTAATACTACCATCAGTCTACAAGATTCAGTGAAATACTTAGGCATGTATTTTGATAAAAAATTGAACTTTACTAAACATATTAACTACATATGTGGAAAGGCAATTGGATGTGGAAGAGCACTATTTCTATTGTTACAGAAAAAATCCAAATTAAACTGTAAAAATAAAATGCTTATTTACAATATGTATGAATGTCAAATTTGGTATCCAAGTACTGCAAAGACAAACCTGAAAAAACTACAAATTATTCAAAATAAAATCCTGAAGACAATACAAAATCTACATCGGAGATATTCTACTAATAATGTACATGATATCTACAATCACAAAATGTTCATCATCGTATTCCAATAATTAACACTAGTATTTGAAGACAATTAATAAATAAGAAATATTATACAATAACAATGAAAATAATAATAAAAAATTTACACAATTATTTATATTTGTCAACTTCTTCTCGCAAGTTCTATAAATATATTCCATTAAAATTTCTCTAAATATTAAAAGGTTCAATCTCTCAATCTTTTGAGATCTCAATCTCAAACTTTTGTATATAAATATTTTTACCTGCTGTAATGATAGTAAATAAATAATAAAAAAA
>JAHXMU010000126.1:275622-292910 GCA_019455685.1 Philornis downsi
ATTTTATAACAAGTTATTGCCTTCTTTGTGCACCCTTTGACACATTTTCTAAAAATTTATTGACTTGCATTGTATCTCGACCTTGAAATGCGCTGCAAAATCTTTTGGTCAATTTGTTATTGTTAAAAGTCAAAGGAATCAGTGAACTCATATGCACCAACATAGCTGTCAATTTAAAAACAATATATAATTTAATACTAATGAACCAATAACAACTCAATATGATTTAAACAGTTTGGAACCCCTCTGATTATTTAAGAAATTAGAAAAAAAAACACCAACATAAAAATCCAAGACAAAATAATCATTAAACACCAAAACAATTGACATAAAACATACATTAACACCTTCGAAAACATTGCAGTGAATGCATACAATACATCCGCTACATACACCAGCTCCAGCTCCAGCTACAGCACCACATCCACTATTACTACCACCTCCCACACACCTGATTCAACGGCCAACAAAAAAAAATTCTTGAGCAAATAATAAAAATCTCATAAAAATTCTAATGTTCATTGTTTTGTGAGGTGAATTCGTTCTCCGTAGAATGGTAGTGGCGCCGCCGCAAGTACTAAACCTCCCTATTCCACCCTTCTCCTCCTTCTATCCACCTTCTAGATAACTTCACAGAGCCTCTCTGGGGTGGGACAATGAGGAGTTGATAATGTTTAAGTTGAATGATTTAACACATGTTTTAATATGTATATATGTTGTTATTGTTGTTGTCTTTGATGCTTGATCAAAATGTTAATGTTTCGCTGCCCAGCACCGGGCAGAGATTACTCAATTAAAATTCAAATCAAATTCAAAACAAGTGACCAAACCCTAAATGCACTGTTTTTATAAAATCATGCAAATTTGCAACAAAATTATGCAAAAACTTACACAAACTTACTCATGCGCAATTCACATACTCGTCGAGTGTGTCTGCCGGGTTAATTTCGAACGCATGTGGGTTTTTTGGGATTTGAATTTGAGAATCATTTTTATCGTCTCGTAGGAAAATAAGTCATTTAATGTACTCGTATGCTCATTTAAAATTCAAATTCCTTGGTCAAAGTTCATTTGTTTGCCATGAGAAATTTCTGATTACATGTAACTTTGCCATTTGCAAATCGCATGATAGCGTAAGTGCAGTAGTTGCGGTTTAAGTGTGTCCGGCTGAAAGGTAACAGAAAGTATCTTAATTACGCTTTTGTAGAAAAAGATTCGTTTTAGCGTTTAAAATGTTTTCTAACTTGCCCACGTAATTTAGATACGAACGGAAAGTCCGTACAAATTCCCATTAATTCTAAAAAAGGGAGAGCCATTTTATACTCGCAATAACTAAGCAACATATTTTCAACATTCATTTTAACTTATGTATGAACCAGTTTTTCCAAATGGACTCATTTGTTCTTATAGTACAAAATATTCTGGTTCTTTGAACACTTGCAATTTATTTTGAATTCAGTTGCTTGTCTCGAAGATTTTCCGTTGCATTGCAACGTCTTTAAAACCGCCAGTCTGGCAAGGCTGCCAGCTGTTAAATACAGGGTGGCGCAATAGAACGTGCATATTGCATCATCTTTTTTTGCGGGGTAGAAAAGGCGCGGGCGGGGGGGCACCTACATCATTGGGTTGGCGGGCTCATGTAGTTTTAGCCGCTATGAATCACTTCGACGGGAAGCGTCGCGCATTTTGCGTGCGCGCATTTTACGAGAACTCTCGTTCATATATTGCTACTAGGCAACTATATTATGCTGAATATGGACTACGGTGAATTAGTAAAGCTCCGAGTGCTAATTTAATTAAAATATGAGTAAAGCGTTTGGAAGAGACCGGTTCAACATTTAAACCACAAGCAAATGGTCGCCCAAGAACATCTAGGACCGAAGACAATGTTGAGAGAGTTATGGAGTCAGTACGAGGAAATCCACAAATGTCGACTCGCAAGAGATCGTCTGTCTTACAATTATCGCGACGAAGTTTGCAACGAATTTTAACATTGGATCTTAAACTGCATCCATATAAGCTACAATTAACACAAGAATTGAAAGAGTCTGACTTCATAGCAAGGCTCGCATTTGCTAATGAAATGCTTAATCGATTTTCCAATTTTGACAATATCCTTTTCTCTGACGAGGCTCATTTCCTTATGAATGGGTTCGTAAACCGTCAAAATTGTCGTTACTGGAACAGTGAAAATCCCAAAATCAAACACTAGAAACCATTGCATAGTCCTAAAGTGACAGTATGGGCAGCAATCTCTGGCAGAGGAATAATTGGACCTTTTTTCTTCGAAAATGCGCGGGGCCAAAACGTCACGGTTAATACGGAACGCTATGTTGAGATTTTGGACGGATTTTTAGCTCCAGAAATTGAAAGTTCAAGAATAGTGAATTCCAGAACTTGGTTCCAACAAGATGGAGCTACCTGTCACGGCGGTGGTGAAGCAGATGTTCCCTGGCAGACTGATTTCGAAAAGAGGTGATATTCCATGGCCCCCACGTAGTCCAGACTTGACGCTTCTTGACTTTTGTTTTGTGGAGATACCTCAAACACAAAGTCTACAGTAATAATCCAAGAAACATCGTTCAGCTCAAGGAGAATATCCGTGGTGAAATGGCAGCCATTACACCAGTATTACTGAAGAAAGTTTTCAATAATTTTCGTTTGCGGTTAGAGGAGTGCCGTCGTAGAGAGGGTCACCATTTAGATGATGTTATTTTTAAAAAATAAACTCCATTTATTACTCTACAATGCCTTAGATTTATTTTAACCATACCTTTTGTATTTATTTTTTAATCTATTTTTTAAATATGCACGTTCTATTGCGCCACCCTGTACTTGCTATCTGAAGTGTTATTTATTTAGTGAAAGGTTTAACATTTACGAATATGGATTAACAGCCGAAAAACGCATAAAAATAGTTGAGACTTACTACAAAACTAGTGATTTCTTCAGCGATGAAGCTCATTTCTCACTCGATGGCTCGGAGAACCCAGAAGTGATTGTGAAAAAGCCACTGCTTCCGGAAAAAGTAACTTTTTGGTGCGCACTGTGGTCTGGAGGTGTCGTTAGGCCGTATTTTTTTAAAATGATGCTGGAGGAACCTCAAAACGAACCCTAAGATTATGCGTAATATAGAAAGATACGTAAGACTGGTACAGATGGACTTTTGCTGATCCTGAGAGCGTTACTAAGCTCACTAAACCTGGCCTTGGTGCGATGTTTAGAACAGGCAACTATCATGCATATGATCATGGGTTTGAGTCACGATACCAGAACCTATCAATATTGTGTCTGACAAATATTTCGCATAGTCGAGGAATCAACAAATCTATTAAAAGTTTCTTAAACTGACGTTCAGAATAATCATTAAATTGTAGATGCTGTTACTGAATGTGAAAAGTTCACCAACATCTCAATCATGCAAGGCAATAGAGTTTCTTTCGTTTTGTTTAAGCTCATAACAACATTTTTTTGCAAGCAATACTCTTCTCCTACGTAGATGAAGTCAAGAAATGAAATGAATTCGTTCGCCGCTCCAAAGTTGCAGTTGTCAATTAAAAAAGCCCAAGTATACAATAAGAAAATTTGATTAACGATCTATAAACGGTATCCACACAAACCAATCGATGTTGTTCTATTTGCGGCCAAGATTCAATCTTGTTACGCTACTCTTATCGAAGGTCCATCACGTCCTTGATGGAATGTTGTGTATGACACTACAGTAAACCGCAAACAGACGCAAATAGCCAGTACATACAAGTGACTAAATCGCCCTCGCATGGCTTAATTAAGAATACTTTTATTATAAAGTGCATAAGACCATCTCCAGCCACAAAAACAAATAAAGTCTTCATTGAATGCAAACCCCAAATATGCCAACATATGGTCAACCATACATTATTTAAATCACATCTCAAACACGATCAATAAATCCTTCAAAATCCTTTCGAAAAGGATACTCTCAAATAACATAACCCTTTTTGTTGTTTACACTGGCCACACCTTAATAAATTTCTATGAATTTCAGATACAACAAGAAAAAAAAAATCTAAAAAATTTAACACTTGGAAATTGAGTGAGGAAAAACCACAAGGGGTTTGTAAGCGCATAACAGACAGAACTCGCAGTTGGTGAGTGGATGACCATAAATGTCAGCGCGAATAAAAAAAACAGGATAATGACCTTATAAAAACTGGAAACAATAACAAATTTATAAATTTCCTAAGAACACAAAAACAGAAAGTGAAATTAATTAATTCATTTGGGAACAACTAAATGTCAAAATTAATAAATTTCTCCTGTAGTCCACGTACCCCTGACCGTCGATGCCAATGAAAATTCGAAACCCTTATGAAATGACGCCCATTCAAAGTGCATCGAAGGAATCAACCAAACTACCCTCACAATACAGAGAGGGATCACATTGACCAACTGTTGTTTTCCGTTCGTCCGACCAAGAGTGTGTCTTTGCCGTTTGTTGGACAAGAGGGGGTTAGTGTGGCATGAAACCTATAATTTTCAAATTTTTCAATTTATTACCAACAGAAAATCTTCAAAGAGTCATCAGGAGAAAAATGAACGGGTCGAACGAACGTATGGTGAAATGAAAACTCGGCAAACGAAAAACTCGTGGCCAACACGCTTTAAATGAGCGTAGCGTGTTAATTGCCTCTAACTAAGTACGCCGCCGAAGGTTTATCAAGATCGCGATGGGCACGATAATCAACCGTGCCAAGCCGGCCTTTGGCCATATGGTGTAGAACGGTAACAGGAGAAATTGTATCCTTTGTGGATGGGTTATGTATATGAGGGTGGTTCAAAGAGTCAAGTGGAAGTGGAAACCCAACAAGTATGCAGCTAGTTTTGTGGCACTAGACAAGGTGATCGACGGATAGTTTTAGTATTCGTTTGTTTGATTACGGTAGTAGCATGAAGCATGTCTACACGCGACTATTGCGTATATGATAGTGGGTTCGAATCCCAAAACATGCGCGAAATCTTTTTTTGAGCGGCGAGTCTAGTACTTCTAGCACTTCAGTTTAAGAGTTTTTTTTACGACAAATTCACTGAATACGAAAAGCTCTCACATGTCCCATTCACAGGATGCAAATAAAATCTGCTTTATTTTTTTTATCGGTTAAGTAAGAGTCTTGAGCGTTTTTCGCCAGAGGTCTTCAAAGGGCGGTATATCATGTGGTATATCTTATTGTATAGCGATTTGAAAGTCATATTACGGTTTAAAAATGTTATTTTTGCAGTCATGTGCAGTCTGGTGAAACCAGTTTTGGGTTACAGCATTCCAAATTGGAAAAATGGGAAAGAGAAGGAATTGGGAAAGAGAAAATCCAATATGTTCTTTAGTAATACTAAGAGAAAAGTGAAAAGATGGTGCAAACGGCCAACAAATTTGTGCTGATTGTGAACACAATACAGTATTGAATGCAACAGCTAACGTTTCAGATTTGGTAATATGAACATCGAAAATAAGACACGCTTTGGTAGGCGAATTGTCCAAAATATCGATAAAATCATGAAAAGTGTTAAATCGAATTGGCATGTGAGCACTCATTCAACTGCCTAAAAACTGTAGATTAGCCAGAAAACCATTTGGTGGCATTAGCATAAGTTTGGTCCCAAAAAAAGCTCTAAATATGGGGATTTATCTCAAAAGTATTTTTTGGACGGTATTAAGATTCACTGTTGAAGCTTAACCAAATCGATCCTTCTTTAAAGGCGATTGTGGTTGGTGGTAAAAGGTGAGTTAAACGCGAAGTCAGTAGGCGAAAAAGGTCATGGTCGTAGAGCGACGAGCCGGTGATGACGAGTCGATGACGATGACGAATGATGACGAGCCGGTGCAAATGATCGCCAAGTTCAGATTATCGTCTATGAAAGTTTTTCCGTATATTTGGGAGGATTGGGAGGGAATTATCCAATATGGTTTGCTTACCTCAAGCCAAACAATCAATTCGGATCTCCACTGTTATCAATTTATCAGATTTAAGCAAGCAATCGATCCGAAGCGGCCAATACCAGGCCAAGTGATTACTACTTTCGCAAGCGATTATCACTTTGTCAATTTGCTCAACCTTGTTAATGGTACGAAACCGACATCAAGAGAGGCCGAAATGAAAAAATTAACTGGCCTAGTTATTTACTATTAAGGACGGGGAAAATTGAAATTGCTTTCAAAATAAGCACAAGTTATCAAGCTAAGCAGTGCAATGTTGATATAAGTTGGATAATTCATCAAAAAATAAACTAAGGGGTGATTTCTTTAATCGTAGTTTTTTTTTCAATCGAATAAAACACTCAAATTTGCATCATTTTTTTAAATTTTTTATTGGAATCGATAAATTGGTCTTTGGCATTTAATTTTTAAAGATAATTTCTTGTAAATGTTGTCTGGGGCTCCGTCTCAAAATGTCCATTCGAAAGATCCAATTTTTCGCCACTTTTTCGAGCATTTTGGCCTGCATTCCACGAATAACGCATGTTTTTCGACCAACATTTTTCCATAAATTCATCATTTATTTATGTCATTACAATATTATTTCATGATTAATTATGTCATTTCTTAAAAACCCTTTAATTTCGTTATTTCGAAGTGCCATAATTTCATTATTTAATTTAATTTAAATTTGTTCTCTTATCTCGTTTTTTCATTACTTCATTACATATTGTTTTAAAAAAGTTTCGGGAGCCGAGAAATAAATCACAAAATCTTTATTATTCGTTGAAATTTATTGTATCGTCTTTGAAGAAATCCTCTTTCAAATGCCAACTAATAATCGATCTCTCACAACATTTTTCAATATGTTGTTATTTCATTAATTAGTTACATCATTTCTTTAATACTCCTTGACTTCGGTACTTCGAAGCGCTTTTATTTCATTATTTAATTTAATTTAAATTTTTTTTATTTCGTTCTTCCATTATTTTATTTCTTATTGTTTTCAAAATTACCAGTAATCGATCTATAAGTCACAAAATATTTATTATTCATTGGAATTTATTGTATCCCAATTAGAGTAGGCCTCTTCCAAATGTCAACTAATAATGCATTCATCACAACATTTTTCCCAAATAGACTGCAGTTCTCACCACGGATTATCTTATGTGTCTTCTATCCATTGAGAACGGGTGCCTCTAAATGGTAATACAAATCGGTAATTTGATAACTTGAGTTTTGAAAAAAGGCGCCATATTAGCTGGCGCCATATTAGCTAATTTTCCGATAGTATTTGTTGAGTTTTTGGGCAGAAGAGAGTTTTTGTGAGACGGTACGTTATTGTTGCGTAAAATTCATTAGTTTTTCGTTTGCTATTTCAAACGCCGCATAACAACTAGATGATATTCTTTGAATTCCGGACGCACAACAGCGCGATATTCGAGAAAATGATCAACATTATCCTGACTTTTAATGGAATTTGAGACCTGTACAGCGACGTTTATGTGATTAAGTCTTTGAAGAAACTTTAGGTCTTTCGAAACTAATCAAGCAATAAGGAGAGTCACACTCAAACAATCATATAAAATAGTACGAATTGGACAAAGAAAGTTCATCGGCTATGTCTCAAACTCATATGAAGATTTTCCGTTACCATTTCATTCACTTTATCAATGTAAACTTCAGCTGGAGAAGTTGTTGAGTAACAACCAGAGGCAATAAAATGTTCATCACATCCCAACCACTTTGCACTGTACCACTCATATGCATGTGTATTTGATTCACCATAAGTCTGCTGCAACAATTTTGGCAATTCCGGACACGAAATTCCACTTAAAATATACAATTTGAGACAAATCCCTTGCTAGATATTTTTAAAAATCGTAAAAATCGCGAAATACACTTGAGATTAACTGACAAAATTTTCACCAAATCATCCATAAACTTCGCGCTAGTGGAAAGGATAGTTGTATCAATTTAGCATCAAAAATAATGTTCACAATCTCTTTAAGCGAGCTTTTTTAAAGATCAATTTCCGGTACACTTTTTTTTACTAAAGGTATCTTTCCTTCATTATTGCATTTTATTGTTGCATTATTTCCTTAAGGGGTTCCGGTGGTCTAGAGTTTTCAAAAAATCGATTTTTTTTGATATTTACATATATATAACAATTTGAGACAAATCCTTTGCTAGATATTTTTAAACATCGTAAAAATCCTGAGAAATACACCTGAGATTAACTGACAAAATTTTCACCAAATCATCGATAAAACTTCGCGCTAGTGGAAAGGATAGTTGTATCAATTTAGCATCAAAAAAAAATGTTCACAATCTCTTTAAGCGAGCTTTTTTAAATATCAATTTCCGGTACACTTTTTTTACAGAAGGTATCTTTCCTTCATTATTGCATTTTATTGTAACATTATTTCCTTAAGGGGTCCCGGTAGTTTAGAATTTTCAAAAAAAAAAAAAAATCGTTTTTTTACATTTTGAAAGTATAGGCTTTTAAGAATATGCTGTCATATTTTTAAAAGGATATTCCCAGTATTTTCGTTTCTACAGCCGTTTTACTAGGTAGAGTGAGATGATAATCCTCAACAATCGCACTGTCCTCCGGGTCCAGAATCGTGGTGCAAATGGCGCCAGAGTGAAGCTGCAGGTACTTTAGATACCTCCGAGCATCCACCTGCTCTAGACGATGATGCATAAGAAATATAGAAACCCATCTACGAAGAATTAACAGCAGATGATTTACTGGAAAGGTGTATTGGTAGTAATAATCAGAACAATGATGAGAGTTTCAATTCTTGTGCCTGGCAGCTGGCGCCAAAACATCAGTTTGTTGCCAAAAAAGTAATTGATATTGCCACTTATATTTCTACCTGCATATTTAATGAAGGATACGCCGCTGTTTTGAAAATTATGGAGCACATGGGTATCACCATCGGACCACAAGCGGAGCAACTCGCATGAGACCGCGACGCGCATCGAGTATATACAGCCAACCGTCGAAGTACTGATGACTCAAAAGAAGCTCGAACAGCGCGAAAAAATCAGAGGCATGAAGAATCATTGGAGTACGAAGAAAGATAAGGAGTTCTATATGGTGCTGGAATCGCTGATTAACTGTAAGTATCAAAAATTTGTGAAATTTTTGAAAATATCCACTCTCACAACTTTAAACTCAATTATCTCAATACTACTTTTTTCGGCTTGGTGTTGTCAAAAAACTATTCAACCGAATCGTCTGAAATTTTAATATGTTGTTCGCAACGTCAATGGCTATCGCCGGTTCTAGAATCATATTATTATTTCAATTATTTCGCATTTTTTTTTTACTACAAAACTGAAAAAACTCCGATTTTTAGAGCGTCGGATTCAAAACTATTCAAAACTACTATTGTCAAAAAACTATTCAACTGAATCATCTGAAATTTTAATATGTTGTTTACAACATCAATGGCTATCGCCCGTACCAGAATCATATTATTATTTCAATTATTTTGCATTTTTTTTGACTACAAAACTGAAAAAACTCCGATTTTTAGAGCGTCGGATTCAAAACTATTCAAAACTACTATTATCAAAAAACTATTCAACTGAATCATCTGAAATTTTAATATGTTGTTTACAACATCAATGGCTATCGCCCGTACCAGAATCATATTATTATTTCAATTATTTCGCATTTTTTTGATTAAAATACTGAAAAAACCCCGATTTTTACAGTGTCAAATTCAAAACCGCGCCATTTTGTCAATTTTTTTTATTCTAGAACGAAACATAGCTGCAGTCATACTGATTAATATTTTTTTTTTTGGTTTTTGTGTTTCAGATAAATAGAAGAGCTAAAATGGACAACACCGTCCAGGTCCAATTTTTCGGGAGGGTCAACTTCAGCGTCATTTTTAAAATTGTTAAAATTAAAGAAATTTTTTTTTTTAATTTTTTTTATGTAAAAGAAGTTAAGTAAAAAACCTACAAAATTTAAATATCGTTTTTCATTTTTTTATTATAAAAAAAAATTTCTGAATATACTCTAAATTTTCGAGCTTTAGACCACCGGGACTCTTTAACTGCTTTCATGTTATACATGAGAAACCTGTTTCTCTTTTACCCTCAATCTATCCTCGTATATATTTCTGTACTTTCTTCTAAATAGATAAATTTATTATGTTTGAAAATTGGTGGTCAGTTTGAAAGCGAAATTAAGGTTAAAACCAAACAAACCAATTCATTATAAAATGAAAATGTTACAATGATCCTTCTGGCATTCGGACTCTTACTACTGACTGGGCCAAGTACGAAAAGGAGAGTTCGTCCTTTCATACAGTCAACGTTGTTCTAGAAGCCGCCATCAATGACACCTGATGGTTGATGTGCAGAGATCATCATCATTATTTCGATGATAGGCAGAATCGATTGCACTGGTCAAATAGTTTCACTTTCTGTACTCAAATCACAACAGGTATTTACGGTAAAAAGAACAACCAAAAGAAGAATGAGGGAAGGCCAGGAGTTTATCTATAAAATTTTCTTATACTTTGATCCTTTTTCATAGTAAGTGCCAAGGGTTTGTGCCTTATGCAGGCTAGGATCAGTACCATAATATTAATTACTTGCTACGTTTCTTTATGTTTCGATTTTAACGATCTGTTAGTTTACGATGTGCTTCATAGTCACACTTGTGATAGTACACATCGCAAGCATTTCATCATTGAGCGGAGTCGTAGGAGGAGCACTTAAGGAATTGTAAAGGGATGTGGTTGAGTTCATTAAGAGCAGGGCAATTCGTTATGCGGCTGTTGTCTTGAAAATTAAATGCTATTTGGCTTATCTACAGATAGTTACGCAGCAACATTTGTTGGTTGGGTACGAAATTTCAGTAACGTCAAATGTCCATCCATCAGTTAGATTTTATTAGGCTCAAAAGTTAGCACATCATGAAATTCACTTTGACTGATTTCCGTGCTACAAACAGATGGCGTTTTTACAAAAGTTCCGTTGTAATATGTGGAATTGAAAATTCAAGTACTCTGTAATTAAGCCATTTTAATAAATACATTTTGCTTCACAGCATACTTATAAACCACCCCATTTCATACAGAATACTGCAAAACATTAGCATTTCTATATTTCAACCTTTGATCGTCTGCTATTCTTGACTTTGTGCGTTTTTAGTTGTCTCTCGAACATAAACTGAAGTCAATCCACCGCAACCACCTACATTCTCTGTCGCCATTACCATCATAGCCACCATCCTGGTTAGACTGCAGTTAACTTAGTTTAAACACGCATATTATTACCATAATAAACAGAGTTAGTGTCTACGACTCTCCATCTCTGGACATCAAAACAAATGAGTCAAATGACGTGGCTGGCGTTGCAACTGCATCAGGTACTGGCACTGGTTGTGCCAACGTAGGAAACAGGCGCCCTTTGATGTTTATGCAGATACTAAATATAGAATTCGTCTGTGACGTCGTCTGCGGCAGTTGAAATTAATTAATCTTTTTACATAACAGCAACTGTCAGACGTTGTTGCACAACATATGCAGCAACTTGCAACATAAAGTGGAACAAGCCAGCTTAAAAAAGGATCTAATATTTGAACGTAAAGTGATTGAATTAGGAAGTAATGTGGAGAATTACTTCGGGAAATCACAATGATAATTTTATAGTTGGTTGAAAGACTTGCTTTTGAAATATGAAGAAAATAACAAAAATTCAGATAAAATTACTACTTGATAAGCAAGCGTTATGTACGTTCTTTCGTACTACGTTAGTTCAACCTACTATACAATATTAAATATTCTAAGCAATAAACGGCAAAGTTGGACGGGAAACATAAGTTCGGTTGAGTCGAACTTGGATTGCGATCCAAGTTGTTATGGACATTATGTTGACTCATCGTAGCTTTTGTATTTTTTTTTCGGATTATTAAATAAATACGTTTTTTATAAATGCCCATAAATTGGAGTGATTTCCTTCGATGTCTACCAAATACCGCTTCATATCGCTTGTTAATAAAAAAATGGCAAAAATTCTATAAAACAGTGGAACTACATCACTCCCCAAAAGATGGATTTAGTCCTTGAATGAACCAGTGTTTTCTTAAGGGATAAATTTATCCCAACCGAGACACCTGCGAGCCACATCATCGTAGACAATGTATTAACTTATTATCAGAAACATGGACATCTCAAAAATGGTTTATCTTTATACATATCGATGTTACCCCTTTCATACTTGTTAGTATTTCTCAATAGCTCCAAACACTGTGAGGGCGTCTCCTTAAGGAGTTTATGGGCTGGGGTGGTCTTCTACGGTATTATTAACCACCAGCCTGTACAGCATGTAGTAAATGAATAAATCGAGTAATTACAAAAAAGAAAAACCACTGAAAATTCCCATTATTGCAAAACTAGAATAAGTTCTTGTATGGGGGAGATTTCCCTACTGTGCCCATTTCGCCCATCTGGGACAGCCAGGCAAATGGACGTGGAAGAGGCGTCCTCTTGTCACACATATTAAATGTGTCTCAAAAGAAATTTCATCGATTAAAAAAATAGAACGTAATTTGTCGAAAAAATGATTATTAATTATTAAAGTATAATACAAAACTTAGGAATTTATTTCTTAAAAATTACATCGTCCAAATACAAACTCTTGCGTTCGCAGCACTAATTTAAGCGATCAATAAAATTTCTTATAAAGGGTATCACCATCGCTGGTAGACGTCGCACAATGGGATTGCTTCATACATTTTTGTGCAATAAAGATAAGGAGTTGTCGTACAGTCTTGAAATTCGGCATAGAGCGTTTTATGACGTAGAGTAGCAAAAATATAAAGTTTTATCCAAATCGACCACGCCCATCGGCCACCGCCCATACCACCCGCCCATAATTTTCGTATACATTTTTTTCTGTTAGGTAGATTTTCTTGTAACTTGGCATGGATCATCTGTACTACGAAAACAAAATTTTTGGAAAGTTCCATCTAAATCGGCCACGCCCACCGCCCACCGCCCATACAACTCAAAATGAAATTTTCGTATACATTTTTTTCTGTTAGGTAGATTTTCTTGTAACTTGGCATGAATCATCTGTACTACGGAAACAAAAATTTAGGAAAGTTTCATCCAAATCGGCCACGCCCATCGCCTATATTACTCATTTCACCCACTACCCGCCTGACTTATTTTCTGTAAAAATATTTAGTAGGATTGCCTAAAATAAAATAATTATTAAAATAATAATTGCAAATTGAAAGCAGATTGGACGGCAATACCTGGTTGAAGAAGGAAGGAAGAAGGATATACATGTTTTGTCTTTATTTCTTTGCTTAATTTGTAGCGTAATTTCTTGTGACTTTTTTCACAAAATTTATAACTTTGTTCAGTAGTATAAAATATTATAAGTATTTTTTTTTTCTATAAATCGCAATTATATAATTCCTTCCTTCATTTTATTGCAGTCAGAGCATGGAGGTCGCCGGAGCCGGACCTTTCTTTCATCCAGGGAAAACTTAGAACACTGAAATTTCTAGGGCTTTTTTTAAATTTAAATAGTTTCGAAACTATTTATGCTATCCAGTTGTCTTTTTTTCTTAAAGAATCACAAAATACCATATTTTTAGAACATCATGACATAAAATAGTTAAACGAACAACAAATATGCATATACAGGCCCTCAAGTTGCATTAAAATCTTAGTCGTTTTGCGCTTTACTTGTCCCAAGCATTTTTAAGTAATTATTTTGCGATAAAAAATTATTTTTTTTTCAAAAAAGCAATGATGAATTTCTCTTAACTAAACAATTCCGTACAAAATTGCATCATTACATTTTTAATATTTTACAGTCGAAAAATAGACTTTTTGCACTTAGAATCTCACTGTGCGTCGTTATGGTTGCTCTTTTTTGATGGATATTTTTTGAGATGCGGTAGGGAAATCAGTATATTTATCTAAACTTTAGACTTGAGATAATCCCAGAGGAAAATTTGAAAATTACGTGGAGGCCAATTTATGTTACCCCTTTTCAAGACGAATTTGCCAGAAAAATTGTCACGAACTCGCAACAGGGACGCTCCGTCTTGCTGGAGCCAAGTTTTTGGTAATAGCCTTTGATAATTTGCAGTTCAGGCAACAAGAAATTACCTACCTCTTTACATAATGCTCTGAATTCACCGTAACTGCAAGCGCCGACAACTCCTGGCGACAGCATCGCAGCCCATACGATCAGCTTAGGCAAACGAAAGCATCAGAGACCACCGATGTTAGTGTTGCCGTTTTAGTGAACACCAGTAGCTGCAGTTCTGTTTATTTAAGTGTCCCCTAAGATAAAAATGAGCTTCATATGAAAACAAAATGTTACAGCAATTTTTTTGGTAAGAATTTTGGTACGAATTTTTGATAATCATGACCTAGGCACATTTAAAACCATTACACGCTTCCTAATTGAAAAGTTAGGATCGTCACGAATAGGTTGATTAACACCCTAGGCTTTTGTAAAACTTTCGCTGGCACAGCACGAAATCCACCCCCTAGAAGTGCTCTATAGCGATTGGATTCTCAAGATTTACGCTTTTAATTTACATTGACATCACACAGTGAAAAAAAAACAACTCTCTTTTGAGGCAGTTATATATCGACATCGTCCATCTTAGTTTATAGTTTTAGTACATTTCTATGGCCAAGCTCACAATTAGATCGGTCCTCCAAAGATGCGTTCCAGTACTTGTAAATCGCAACCAAATTTGTTTTAATTTTAATCAAGGAATAAATAGAGTAATTTGTCAATAACTCCCGTAAAATCAAGAGACGGATTCATTACTTATATGAGGAAGTTCTTTCCAACTAGGCTAATTTTGTCCAATTTCGAGTTTAACCTACTTGTCAACCTTCCAACCTTACGTGTTCAGTCCCTCTGGAGAAACGGCTTGATGCACGACGATCACATTGGCTGCAAACAAAAGTTGCAAATATACTCCTACAAAATGAAGAATGACCTGTCTTAAGGCCCGTTCATAAAATATCTCGGGTATATATTTTTAAAGCATCTCCAAAAATACGTCATCCTTTAACTAGCATACCCGATTTTCCATATGTGGTATAATAACGGAGCGAATATAATACAGAGTTATCCACTTAGTAGTTTCAAAACCGCCGGTCTGGCAAGGCTGTCAGCTGTTAAATATCTGTCGTCTGAAGTGTTATTTATTTAATGAAAGGTTTGCCATTTACGAATATGGATCGTTTAATAACCGAAAAACGCGTACAAATAATTAAAACTTACTACAAAAGTGGTGATTCAAATATCGACACTTTTCGTGCATTACGGGGTGATTACTATCGTCATAATCGACCTACTGTGCAAAGAATTGGCAAGATTATAAAAAAGTTTGAAGGGATTGGAAGCGTTAGCAAAAGTGTGACGGATAATTCGAATTTCCATTCAGAGTGCTATAGCCGTATGATAACCGAATATTTTTTGGCCTACAGTTGAAGATTATGAACTGGACAATGACCGATTTTGATTTTATTGTATGAAAAGTTTCCACAAAGCGGAACGTTTCCATAACGTTTTGGCGACGACCATTGGCCACTAAGATCATGCGATTTGACGCTGTTAGACATTTTTATGGGGCTACATCAGAGACGTACGAAAGTTGAAGCATTTGAAAACCAATTTCATCAAGTTATCTCTGAGATACCTCAAAAGGATTCGCCGCTGCAACCAATCCAGAGGCGGTCATTTAAATGACATTGTATTTTGTACATAATTGCAAGCTCCAAGCATTATAATGAAAAAAAGTTTCACCAAAATCCTTGCTTTATGTTAGTTTCATTCAACTTTACTTTTGATATCGAATAATGGATGACCCGGTATATTGCAAATTCGTTAAAATATTAAAATTCCTGTGCAGTTTTTTTAATGATTTTTCAAAATATTTTCTTTATATTTTAAATACGCGTGTTTTCATCGTAGATTCAGTGATGCCAAAGAAAGACTTCTTGTCCCTAAATGGTTAATAATATAAAGAATGCAATGAAGGCGGAAATTATTTATATTCATGAAAATCTGATGAAAAGACAAGTGGACAGGCTCAAAGTTGGGCAGGTAATCGGCCGGTGTTAACCTACAATGGACCGCTTTATCTTAATTTTCTATTCGAAAGGTGTTTTAATAAGCACAACCCTAAAAATATATAAAAATTAGAGTTGCTCCTTCCCTCATTTATTAGCTGCTAAATGCCTTACAGTGCTTTTAATTAACGAATAGATAAAAAAAACATTAGGAAAATTCCGAAAAAGGTTAATTTGCCAAAAGATGTATTTAATGCTTGGATCAAAAAGTTATTTTTCTTATTGGACGAATTCGTACCAAGTGCGATACTTTCGGGCTAAAAAAGAAGAGATACCAACTTATTAAAAGAAAAGATGTCTTGCAAAAACCACCCCCTTCTCATTCATTATGTAGTGACTTTGATCAATTAGTCATTAGTTTTGTTCTCATCACTCAATTTTGATGACTACAATCGATAACAATATGATAACACAATATACAGGTATGTTCCAGATTCTACTTTGAAGTAAAAGTAGTTTGAAATCACTTCAATTTGACACTTGGGTGTTCTGAATTTTACTTTTTACTTTTCATTTCTGTTTTGTTTTCGAACATCAAATCGTAGTGAATTGCATTGTTCTAGAAACTACTTTTAGGCAAAAAGAAGTGGTTTAAAAATACTTTGAAATTTTATTGTGAAACAAAAATTTTTGCAAGCAGATTCCTTTGGTTGAATAAAAATTTTCCTTGTTTGAAGGGGAAAACGCAAGAATACAACGCAGGATGCAATAATGCTACGTTTTATGCAAAACAATCCAGACCGGGAAAGAGCGGACCATGTAAAATTTTAAGAATTGTGGAATCTTTTTGCGGCTTAGTAATTTCCACGTGAGTTCCATCAATGCATCCTTCTACACCGGGAATACCAAATTTTTGCATGAAATGGCGCTTAGACAAATTTTGTTCATCAACTGTCATTTTCAATTTAATCCACCTAGGACAAATATATTTTTCTAGAACAATAAGCACTCGATTTAAAATTTTGCAGGTGGTGCTCCGTGCTAAGGCCACATTAGTGTCTTTTCCTACCCCTAGTTGGAATCCTCCTTCTGCTAAAAATCTTAATGTGGCAGCAAGCTGTAGTTCTGCCGGAATGGATGAATTGGGCGGTCTCAATTGTATGCAATGTAAAATGTTACGAAATGCATCTTTATTGATGCGATAATTTTGTAAAAACCTAATAGTTTTTATTAAAAGTATATTGAATGCA
>JAHXMU010000126.1:337295-347850 GCA_019455685.1 Philornis downsi
AAAAAAAGTTTGCAAGTGGCCTACCAGTTCAAAGAAAGAAGATAACGAACTGAAGATGAAAAGCGCCCCGGACGACCACACACGGATCACTCAACTCTATTTTAAATAGAAACACTCAGTTTTTTCATCTCACACTGTGTTGAACTTATTACATACCGTTCAATAATTCACTTGAGTTCTTATTAATTGAACTATATTATTTTGCTAATATGAATTTCTATAACTTTTTTGAATTAAAAATCATACCCAGTACATTATGTAGATGTACGAAATGCATTGTAATTTTATATTCTTATTTTTTATCTTTAGCATAAACTAATCGAAAATAAAACCTAGGTTTGGTGGTGCAAGATCACGGTGACTCGGTCTTTTTTTCTAGAGATCCTCATCAAAGGCAAAGCAACTCACAAATCTCTTAATAAATGTAAGTTTCTACAAATAAATTATAAGTAAATTCTCCATTTACCCGAAAAATAATCAAGGCAAGTACGCTCCACTTACCGGTGTATAAATAACGGGTGTCCGTCGGGAAGGTATACTACTTTGTTTGTTTATAATTTTTGATTAAATGAAAAAGAATGGATCTTATATTGATAAATGTTGTATTTAATGTCGGCAATTATGTGTGGAATACAATATCAGATAAATGTCCGCCTCTGTTAGCCTCACAAATGTGAGCCCTTTTGAGCACATTTTCATTACATTCTCACACATTTCACGCGGTATTTCATTAATTTCATCACGAATATTTTTCGTTTCTGGTTTGTTTGCATAAATTTTGCTTTTCAGATATCGTCACAAAAAGAAATCCAGAGCAGTCAAATCAGGCGACCGTGGAGGTCAATCAACATCACCATTTCTTGAAGTAACTTCATGTGGAAAGAGGTCTCGCAGTAATTCGATCGCAATCCTGGCTGTATGCGATGTGGCACCTTGTTGATACCACATGTTAATCAATCCCAAAGCATGCAGTTGTGGCGTTAAAATGTTTTCAATCACATCACGATATCGCTCCCCATTGACAGTTACCGTTACGCCGTTTACGGTTTCAAAGAAGTAAAATCCAATGATTCCTCCTGACCAAATTTGAGGGTTTTCCATTGCCCAGAACCGACTACTCTGTTTATTTACATATCCATTCAAATGAAAATGTGCCTCGTCACTCATTATGATTTTTTCATGAAAATCGGTGTTGTCATGGGCGAGCTGTAACGGCGGCATAAATGGTCTTGTGGAAGAAGCTTTTGTGTCAACTGAATCTTAAATGGAAACAAATGCAAATCCTTGTGCAAAATTGTGGCCAAAGTTGTTCTTTGAAGATCAAGCTCTTGAGCACGATCTTGCAAAACGTTTTTCTGAGACGTTTCTCATCGTCAAGATGTGATTCCAAATTGGCAAGAGATTCCAAATGAATTGCAACGCGATCTGATGGCCATTCAGTAGGGTGACTATTTGGCATGGTTTGGTAATTGCCGACAAACTTTGACCTAAAAATTTATCGTGTTCTAACGAAAATGCTGTGAACTCCATGAAATAGATTTAAGTCTTGCCGCGATTTCTCGTTTATGTTTTCTATGGAAACAAATCCCTCGAGGTGGCAATTTCAGAAAAAGACACCAGGATTCTTATCAAGTGATTGCAATTGTTGTTCCATGATATTTGTTAAGAATTTGACCAAAAATTTATTCACAATGGTAGGCATTCAAAATGAGCGTTACCGTACTTCAGAATTCTGGTGATTCCTTTCCACAAATCTGGCCTTTTTCGATCAATTTACTCTCTTAAATCGCTGGATCATATTCATTTAATATTATTTATTTATCGCCTAATCTTCTGACAGGAATTCCACCGAAGAAAACACTCAATATTACCTTGATTTTTGATATACAGGGTAGAGCGCCAATTGTACTACAATAAGAAATTTAACTAACTTTTTTTTAAATCAATGTATTTCATTAAATCTTCAAAATTTTTCGTATTGGAGGAACTTGAAAGGTACCATTCCAATGCTTGTTGACTGCTTTATACGTCTTGTCTCATAGCCAGCTATAATGCGTTTTATGAAATTGGGTTCAAAATTGACTTGATCTAAAATGTCTTCGGTAATCTTTCAAGCCCTAATAATCACGTAAAATGATAACGGATAACTCTCTCAAACATAAATGATCATTCTCAGGCTTACATTGAACTGATTTTATCAAAAACAATGGCATGTGAGCGGTACAGTGTAATAAAAGGGAGTGAATTCGTGGTAAAATATTTGCCACATGATGGAAGATTTACATCTTCACTTTATCGATGTTAATTTCAGCTGATAGCTGACCGTAGCAAAGCATAGCTTCTACTCAACATCTCGGTAGCTTTTGAATGCACTGTACCACTTTTTTTGCACGCGTTTTTGATTAAATCGATTCAACGCAAGGCTTTTGTAATGATTTTAGACATTTGGCATACTTTCACTTACAACAGAAAATGTAAGACAAATTCTTTGTTTGGTATTAATATCCACAGTAAAAGTTGCAAGCAGACTTCAAATGATAAAATCGAATATTGTAAACAAACTAAACAGCAGATGGCGCTCACACTCAGCACCAGTATAGAGAAGAATTGTGCCACGAATTTTGACAATCGTTTTATACAGGTTGTTTTACATTCCTACAGCATCATATTTTCATACTTTTAAGTATTACAAACAGAAGCACAAAATGGGTATACCCCCATCCTACAGTGATGAGTTAAAATTTTCAAACTTAAGTAGTAATGTTTCAACGTAAAAACAATAACTGTTTTAATGATCGACAAATTTTATTATCAAAAAAAGCATTTTGAATACAAACAATAATCAGGAGTTACAAAATTTCAATGGTGAATTCAGTTAAAATTATTGTTTAATACAGATTCCCATATTTGCAATTTCTTAAGGATTACAGTGGACATTTGATTTTTTATTTTCTTAATTGGCAACAAACTCACAAAGAATATCAAATTCAAATTTTGATAGTTGGATTTGACTGCTAGCTATAAGATTTCAAATTTTCTCAAATATTAATAAAAATATTTATAAAAATTTTAGTCCCTTATTTTCAAAGGTTTTATTTTCATAATAAAAAATTAACTTTAAAAACTATTTTAACATTACAATCGATATTATAAAAAATATAATTAAAAAATACGTTTTGGTAAAATGCTGCGATTTGTTGTCTTGTCTTCCATTAACAAAAAATTTACATCCAATTAATATTAGAAAAAAAAATTGTGGAAAAAAGACTAGAAATTAGACTCAATGCTAGCTTAAGTTAAGAATTATATTAATTAAATAAAACTGAAATAATAATTTAAAATGGAACTACAGTGTAAAATTTCTAATAGTGATAATTAACAAATACTATAACAATATAGCACCCGGTTTAGACTTACAAACTATGAGTATCTCTAGAAAAATTATTGTCTTCTTTACATTAAATTCTTAAAAAATTATTTTGAGGTTTGTTTGTTATGTTGTTTTGTTTGTCTAAAATTAAGAAAATACATAATTTCGATAATAAAAAAATAATGATAATGAGACACAGTAAACAATAATTTTATTCTTTCCAGCGGAATGTTTCTTTGAGATTTCACGAACGATTTTCATCTTCCAATTAACTTAAATCAAGGAGTACTCAGGCGGCCACACTTACGTAATTGTGATGGTACAATTAGAAGTGGAGTGTTTGTTGAGCAGCGACATGCGGGAGAATGATTTGTTACATACCTTGCAGACATATTTCTTGACGTCCACATGGGTCTGTTGATGTGCCCTCAGATTGGAGCGATCAGCAAACGAACGGGGGCAGTCGGGGCATTTGAATGGTTTCTCCCCAGTGTGGGTGCGGATGTGTCCTTGCAAAAGCCATGGACGGGAGAAGGCCTTGCCGCAGATGGGGCACTTGCAGGGCAAAGTGTGGGTGCGAATGTGCATCTTTAGGGCACCCATGGTGGTATAGAGCTTACCGCAGTCCTGACAGGCATGTTGTTTCTTCTCCTGGTTGCATTCAGCTGCCGGGCAATGGAACTGTTGATGCTTAGACAAGCCCATAGAGGTTGAGTACATCTTGTTGCACTGATCGCACTTGAAGCGGTAGTTCTTGTTGGCATTTTGCGAAGACGAAGAGCCATTGTTAGAGGATGATGAGCACATCGAAGAGGCAGAGGAGAACGATGAGGAGTGGCTGGGTGCTTCATCGAATTTATGGAACAAAGCTGGCAAGGGGATATCACTACGCACAGAGAGATCTTCAGGCTCACAATCTGCCTCTGAGCCAGGGCTCGATGGTGGCGTAATATGCTGGTAGCTGTAGTTAGGCCTGGGTGAAGCAGCTGAGGCCACCGATGAAGCTGGCGAAGGATACATTACCGAAATATTGGGATCGTAGGTACTCCACAAGGCAGGCACGGGATTACAGCCGGCAGCCGTCACAAAGGCCGATTGGTACGGATTTGTGGTGTAACCAGTAGTGTTGTCCGTTAGACCTCTCAAATGGATGTCGCTGGGCCTGTAGTCTATGCACGAGGAATTAATATCATCTTGTGGTGACAACATTACAGAGCTGGCAGATAAATCCCTGATTTGTGACGGCCGCATGGGAAGCGGAGTTGTGTCGGCCGTTGATGATTTGATTTCAATTTTGGATTGTGGTGAAAACATTACAGAGCTGCCAGATAAATCCATGATTTGTGACGGCTGCATGCGAATGGTAGTTGTGTCGACCGTTGAGGATTTTTTTTTAATTTCGGCTGGTGGTGACAACATTACAGAGCTGGCAGTTAAATCCATGATTTGTGACGGCTGCTCACGAATGAGAGTTGTGTCGGCCGTTGATGATTTGCTAGAAAGATTTAAGACATATTCACGCTTAGCTGGAACGACATAATCCTCGAAACTGTCGCTAGCTTTACGCTTCAATGACAAATCTTGCGGCTGATCATCATCTGGCTGTGGTGCAGCTATGAAGGGTTTGGTCAAAGCTAAGGCTTCCATTTGTTCGTAGTTTTCAGGTTGCTGCTGGAGTTCTTGTTTCTCTTGCTCATAGATGACGGGACGTTTCTTCAACGGGCAACTTTTGTAGTTGGCGGCCATTTTTGTTGTGTTATTTTGAATTCATAAACAATTAATGTTTGAAACCAAAACAAAAAAAATTAAAATACTTTTTACGTTTTGTTTTCACTAACGATCGTTTTTTTTAATTAAATTTCTGTAGAGAGATTTGCTTACGATGTTCACTATTTGAGCATTTGAGTTGCTTTGACAGGTTAGCTCTCTGCGCAGCCTTTTATATCCATTGTAAGCGGTGATGAGTGTAGATTTCCTAAGGTGGTGGATTTTCACATGCTAACACACATTAGCCGTGCTCTTCTCTCGCTCGGACTCTCTTTCTCTGGCCAACCGCTCTTCAGAGTTTGAATGCAACAAAAAAAAAAAAATTCTCCCATTCCCTTAATTTTGTTACTTTGGCAAAAAGGGCTGGTGGTTGGGTGTATTTTCTGGCAGCTACCTGAGCCACTGTCACTCACATGTAGCGAGTGTGAGCACGAAAATTTGTGAGGGAAGGTATTTCCCACCCAAAGACCCTCATCCATGTGCACACGCTAATACGCACACACAGATAGACGGTATTCTTTTGCGTATTGGTAGGTTTTTTTTATTTCATTCACGGAAAATACGTCAAAATCTTTCAATATGATGATAATGAAATAAAGTATTCGGTACTTGTGCTTGAGGTGAGGCCATCAGGTATCTTCAACACAAATTTTCATATTGTCGCCTATGATATGGACTTTCCACTGACCAGGTGGCGGTGGTCCATGTGGTTGGAAAGGAATTTCCTAGCAATCAAAAGGGGATTTTTATTTGCTATAAAAGTGCATCGACGTCTTTGTCTATCTGCAGATGTGGTAGGTTATGTTTAAGCATCTGGAGTATCCCACAAATTCTGTTTTATACATGGAATCAATTAGCGAATATAATTTTTACAAAATACACACATTTTATTTTACACTACACTTCATCTCATATAACGAATAAGTTTTCAAAAAACAAAAAATAAAACAAAATCTACACCAAATTTTATTCTGCAAATCGGTGATTGCAGCGAAACACAATTTCGAGTTAAGTATAACAAAAAAATATATCGGAAATGCTATTGTTTTGACATTTCTCTGGGTGCCGCTGATCACAAACTACATATCGAAAATTATTACAATCACTTAACATTCTTAAGCTATCGTTTAAATGCAGCAGTTTGAAGAAGGACAGAGAGATAAAATAAATATTTAAATGTTTCACGTCTGTTCAGGTATCGAACTCGACAATGTTCCCTTAAACTTCTTCTTCTTAGGTGGTGACTGGAATAGACATACATAGTCATCTATTATACGAAGCTCGCAGAAAATAAGTCCAAACGGTTGGACATTCTGCCCCTCTCCTCCAATTCGTCACACCAAGTTTTGACAGTATTTCGAAAGTCTGGTCCTTCCAACGGAGTTTTGGTCGCTCTCTTCTGCGCCGTCCATCGAGTTCGTTGTCGAAAACTTTCCGTGCCGGAGCATTTGAGTTCATCCACACAACATGACCCAGCCAACTTAATCGCTGTATATTAAAGCGTTTTACCACGCCGATGTCGGCATTTAGCTCATACAGCTTATTGTTCATGCGACGCCGATACTCTTCGTTAACGATGAGTATATTTTCCGGAGTATTTTCCTCTCGAAAACTGCCAGTACTGATTCATCCGCTTGCGTCATGAAGGATTTTTTCCAGGATTTTGCGCCATATAACAAGACAGGTAGAACCAACGTCTGGTACAGTCGGATTTTTGTTCGTCAAGAGAGAGCTCTACCATTGAATCGCTTGCTTAGCCCGTAATAACATCTGTTAGCAAGCAATACTCTCCTCTTTATCTCCATACCGATATCATTCGTTTTGTTTACAGCGGAACCGAGGTAGATAAATTCTTCCACCACTTCAAAATTATAGTTGCCAACGTTCACACAATGTCCCAAACGGGTAGATTCTTTGTTCGTTGAAACCAATAACTTCGTTTTATCCTCGTTTACCACAAGATCCATTCTCGCTGCTTCCTTCTCGATGCTTGAGAAGGCTGCAGTAACATCTCGCAATTTTCTGCCAATAATGTCCATATCATCCGCATATGTGAGTCACATATGGCTTTAATCAAAGATGGTACCAGTCGTGTTAACTGCAGCTTTTCTCATAAAAATTTCCAACAGTATGTTGAAGAGGCCGCACAATAGACTGTCGCCCTGCCTGAATCCTTGTTTGCTGTAAAAGGTCTCCCTCTATCCAAAAAAAAGTGCTAAATATTTCTTATGCTTGCTTAAATGCACAAATATGATTTCTATAATTTCTTTAAATTTCTATAGTATTTAAGAAATTAATTTTCTTAAATTTCAATGAACTTAGAAACCTTTTCAAAAATCGGATACTAATTCAGGTTACTTAATTTAACATACCTACATTATTAATCACTATATCTGGTATGTTAAAAATTGTGTTCAGCCATAAATTCTGCTGTGGTTTGAAAATGGTTGAAAATGATTTGTTTATGTTTAATTGAACTTTTTCTTTATTATTTTAAGCAATTACCAGACGTGCTTAAATTAAACTAAAGTTGGTTGTTTTCATTAATATTACGACTGACATCGTCTTATGACATACTAATTAAGTAATAGGCAAAAAATGATTATTTTTTGAAAACGAAGACAAAAAACTATTATGCGTCCATGCTGTCACTTGACTGCTGTCCTCTTTGATTTGTTGAAAATCGATAATTACACTTTGATACGAGGTCCGTGCCAAAACAAGCCAATCCAAAATTTTCTTAATTTTTGGACATGATCTCCTTTTAGTTCGATACATTTCTTCCAGCGATATTCAATAGCTTCTATACCCTGTTTATGGTAAGAACTATCAAACTACTTAAAGTAACCATCAACCGCAGACTCCACCTATTCATGGATGGCAAATCTTTTACCACCGAGCCATTTTTTCCGGTTTGGAAATAGTCCGAGGCCAATGGAGGATAATGGATGTTTGAATTGCAGCATTGTCTTGATGAAATAACACTTTCTTTTTCGCCACATGCGGCCTTTTTTCATAATTTCATTACCTAAATGCTGAAGGTAATCAATAAATATAATACCAAGCGCATCCCAAAAAAAAAAACAGACGACATAAACTTGCCTACAGATGGAACCGTCTTCGCCTACTTTAAATACGATTCTTCCATTCCAGTCAACTGCTTTGACTGTTCCTTTGCCTCTGGTGCGCTGCGGTGGACCCATATATCATCCACGCTTACACAACGACGCAAAAATTGGCGTTATTGCCATGAAACATAACCAAACACTCCACTGAAACATCTTCACGACGCTGTTTTTTGCTCTGTTGAAAGTAAACGCGGCACCCATCTTGCGCACAGCTTCCTCATCTACAAATCTTCGGGCAGTATACGATGTAAAGCACTTTTTGAAATGCCTGTCATTTGCCAACGATCACCCAGTACCTTTTTGTGAATTTTCTGAACAGTGTCTGTTATGGATGTCTCAATTGGTCGACCACTACTGTATTCGTCTTGGCAGCTCTTACGGCCTGGTTTAAACTCTTCTACCTAATATTTTATAATCGTAAACGAAGGAGCAGACTCCTCCAAGTAGATTCTAGATCGGATTTAATATAGATTGGTCTGAAACTTTTCAAATGTACATAAATATTGATTCATATAACGGGGACCAATCGGAAGTGAAATGTGCTCTCATTTCTACGATCTTAATTTCAATTCATTTCTTTCTATCGATGGGGTTGGTGCACCGCCAAAAGTACGAATTTTACAAAATCTCCCCTTATCATGCACATACACGATTGGTTGTGAATGTAAACTCACAAATTTATAGGTTTTAAAGACGTTCTAATGGTCCCAATTTTGTCCCGTCTATTTTCTGCTTTATCACCCAAAGGTGATAATTTTGCGAAATGTTTTCTTTTCGCATGCCAACTGTATAGAAGGAACGTAGGCCACCTTTTTCCTGTTCATAGATTTAACTATTTGGTGTAGATGATCACAGATGTCCATGTCCATTTGCCACCGTGTATTTTTGGCAACTCGCTCTAGTAGCGAGATTTTCTGACTTTTTTACGACATATTTCGGTTCTAAATATTTGATAATTCCTTTGGATTGTTCTTGAATCTTAATTCAAGATATACGGTGACAAAAGAACATGGACATCTGTGACTTGTAAGTGCTGAATTCGGTCATTATAAAATTGGTGATCGCTATTATGAATCAATTAATAATAAACCATATTGATTAATTTTTTTGTTATGATTACAATAAAAATGTATAGCCTAATTTAGCTTTTTATTAGCGCATTTTAAAATTATCAGAATAATAAAATTTTTCACTTTTTCTTTGTTTACATCAATGACGAAAAGAACCCCTTCGATAGGAAACATTTTTGTGGTGAGCAGTTTTACACAGAGCTTCGTCAATCTTGCTTTAAATGCTGCACAAATCTAAGTTTTCATCAAAATAGGAGACTAATATTTGAATACATTTCGAATAGTAACGCCGCATTCCTTTACGGTCGTAATTTATTTATCCGATATTAATAAACTTTCAAAAAATTATGACTTCACTTTCGCTAGGGGCGAAAACATTTGTTATAGAAGGTTTCCAAAAGATCTCATTACCACAACAAAACGACAAACTTACTCTGCATAACCATCAATAGGTTTTGTGAAATTCTTGGAATTCTTCCAAAAAATAAAAAGAATTAATTAACTTATCACAACGTTTAGGATTCGTCAAACATTGAAGCTCTCTAAATGAAATTTCCAGGAATTCTGCGGTTACTGTATAGGCAATCAACCAAATTCCCCAAAAGACGATTTGACACAATTGGTATGTACCCCAAACGACAGGCGAAACATCAATTCTCTCAGTAATTTGAATATTCTGTTTCGTATTGAAAATGCAACAAAAATAACACATATAAATTTAAATTTAAATATGCAAATATTGACACATATACTCAGCATCTTCAGTAGCAACCGCTGATGGGTGTCTGCTGTACTCCAAAGTATTTCAAGATCAGTTACAATTTATTTCCCCCTCTCCGTCAGCTCCAACAGATGTTGATATCCATTGAGTTACGATATGACACCCAACATAATTCCATCACATAGACATATGATGGTGATGAAGGTGGCAGCGAATGGTGGTGATTCTCCACTATATACCTATACGAGTACACCACGATACCAATGAAAGAGAAGCACATCATTGTTTTCCTTACTTAACAAAAGAGTGAGAGAGAGAGAGGAAATTCCACCCTTGTGCACCGGATGAGTTTTGTACATGAATTTTCTTGAAAATTTCCCAAATTAGTCAAAGGTAATTTTGGGGAAATACTGTGGGAAATGAAACATCACACATTTTGAAAATTTCCGATTTCCCACACGAAGAACAAGAGCGCAATTGCTTCGAGGGCTTGGCAGTG
>JAHXMU010000126.1:348250-421079 GCA_019455685.1 Philornis downsi
CAAAGTGTTTGCCGACTTTTGTTTACCACGCTCAATATGACGATGAGCTTTGTTGGATCTGTTTAAGGGGGAGGGAGACACGAAAAATGCGTCTTTGGCTTACTCGGGTGGCTATTTGTGAATGGGTGTAAATTTGATATCCTAAGCGTATTGCGTCTAAAGTTAAAGTGATTTAAGAATTTATGCAATGTGTGATGAGTAGTGTCAAGAAGTGTGGTTTATGATGGCAAGCGGATTAACTTTTATTCAGGCAACGAAATTTTCTTATTACTACAATTTTTTACAGTGTAGAAATTTCAGCCAGGTCAATTGACTAACATATACACGGTGGCGCAATAGAACGTGCATATTTAAAAAATAGATTAAAAAATAAATACAAAAGGTATGGTTAAAATAAATCTAAGGCATTGTAGAGTAATAAATGGAGTTTATTTTTTAAAAATAACATCATCTAAATGGTGACCCTCTCTACGACGGCACTCCTCTAACCGCAAACGAAAATTATTGAAAACTTTCTTCAGTAATACTGGTGTAATGGCTGCCATTTCACCACGCATATTCTCCTTGAGCTGAACGATGTTTCTTGGATTATTACTGTAGACTTTGTGTTTGAGGTATCTCCACAAAAAAAGTCAAGAGGCGCAAGTCTGGACTACGTGGGGGCCATGGGATATCACCTCTTTTCGAAATCAGTCTGCCGGGGAACATCTGCTTCACCACCGCCATGGAGTCATTTGATGTGTGACAGGTAGCTCCATCTTGTTGGAACCAAGTTCTGGAATTCACTAATCTTGAACTTTCAATTTCTGGAGCCAAAAATCCGTCCAACATCTCAACATAGCGTTCCGTATTAACCGTGACGTTTTGGCCCCGCGCATTTTCGAAAAAAAGGACCAATTATTCCTCTGACAGAGATTGCTGCCCATACTTTAGGACTATGCAATGGTTTCTGGTGTTTGATTTGGGATTTTCATTGTTACAGTAACGACAATTTTGAAGGTTTATGAACCCATTCATAAGGAAATGGGCCTCGTCAGAGAAAAGGATATTGTCAAAATTGGAAAATCGATTAAGCATTTCATTAGCAAATGCGAGCCTTGCTATGAAGTCAGACTCTTTCAATTCTTGTGTTAATTGCAGCTTATATGGATGCAGTTTAAGATCCAATGTTAAAATTCGTTGCAAACTTCGTCGCGATAATTGTAAGACAGACGATCTCTTGCGAGTCGACATTTGTGGATTTCCTCGTACTGACTCCATAACTCTCTTAACATTGTTTTCGGTCCTAGATGTTCTTGGGCGACCATTTGCTTGTGGTTTAAATGTTGAACCGGTCTCTTCAAAACGCTTTACCCATATTTTAATTAAATTAGCACTCGGAGCTTCACTAATTCGACGTAGTCCATATTCAGCACAATATAGTCGCTTAGTAGCAATATATGAACGAGAGTTCTCGTAAAATGCGCGCACGCAAAATTCGCGACGCTTCCCGTCGAAGTGATTCATAGCGACTAAAACTCCATGAGCCCGCCAACCCAACGATGTAGGCGCTCCTGTACCTTAACCCAAGTCTCTTTTTTTGAGTTACTGCAAAAGTGTGAGTGGAGCCAGACGGAAAAAGCGTTATTAATTGGTAAGTTCTACTTTCAGATGCCAAAAATTTCGGTAGCATAATAAACGCGTATACTTTTTTGAACACGATAACTTCGGTTAAGTTCGTTACCAGCCTTAAAATCGTTGAATAAATACTGAAAGGTAAAAATTATTAGACGCGCAACTAAGTTTTCTCTGTTTATTATTTTTGTTTTTTTTTATATAAAAATTCAAATATGTTTACAAATTAGTCACAGAAAGTAATACCCTTCGCTAGCTACTACTTTTTCCCATCTTTCTGGCAAAGCTCAAATTCCGTCACAGTAAAACTGTTCATCTTTAGATGCTATCTACGACCCTAGTCATTCCTTGATGGCGTCATATGAGTGAAACTGCTGGTCAGTCAAACTGCGTGCCATGGAACGGAACAAGTGATAATCGGACGGCGCAGTATTTGGAGAATGTGGCGGATGGGGTAAGACTTCCCATTTCAGCGTTTCTAGGTAGGTTTTAACGAGCTTGGCCACATGTGGCCAAGCGTTCTCATTCTGAAGAATCACTTTTTGCTGCCTCTCTGCGTATTGAGCTCAGCTCAATCGCATTAATTTAAATCGATACCGATCTCCAGTTGTGGTTTCGGTTGAATTTAACATCACTTGTAAATGGCTTGGCAGGTAACTCCTAACTCCTAACTCCTACTGAAGCAAGTTCTACTTGCGTTTGCCGCGGATCTCCATCAAGCAATACCGTCAATTCAGTGTCTTCGAAGGGTTTTCGTCTTCCTTCACGCGAACGGTCGTCAATATCAAAATCACCGTCTTTAAAGAGACAGAACCAATTTCGACACATTGTTTCACTTAAAGCAGCATCTCCGTGAACGTTTTTGAAGCTCCCGATGAGTTTCAACCGCCGTTTTCATCGATTGAAAGCAGAAAATCATTACTTCTCTCATATGACGATTATGTATCATAAAATCATACGTATTCACACAACCAAAAGAAAAGAAAATCAGAAGAAAATCGCGATTGTCTCAAAGCGGTGTGTTTACCTTATGCCTAAGCTTGGCCCATGACGTTTAGGTTATGGCAGAATCCACTAACACTTACAGCTGATGCTATCTATGGGCAAACAGCTGGAATTTAGTTGCACACTTAATATAAGAGTGAATCTATGATTTTTCGCTTTCACAGCTCCTTTAAAAAAAATTAGATATCTTGGTGGAGATCTTTGAGACGAAAAGAACAACTTGACTACTTAATAAAACTTAATTTTTGTACCAAAATCATCATTTTTTTTTTTTTTTTTTTTTGAATGATTTCCGATTTTACTAATTCGTCGCAATGGAAGAGTCCAGGAGAGCCAAGACCAAAAAAAGCACGCCAAGTTCGATCAAATGCCAAGGTTTTGCCTACTGGTTTCTTCGATTACCATAGCATAGTGCATCAGGAGTTCTTACCACAAGGTTGTACGGTAAATAAGGAGTACTACCTTGAAGTTATGCGCCGCCTGCGTGAAGCAATACGAAAAAAACGCCCGGAATTGTGGAAAAAAATTCATGGCTTTTGCATCATGATAATGCACCTGCTCACTCATCTTTGCTTGTGAGAGATTATTTGGCCAAAAACAGTACCATTATCATGCCTCAGTCATCGTATTCACCAGATTTGGCTCCCTGTGACTTTTTCCTGTTCCCAGCCGTAGGGACCGACCAATTGAGGCGTCCACGCCAGACGCAGTTAAGAAAATCCACAAAGTGATGTTGTCGGCTGAAGGCGCGTGAGCTAGCTGAAATGATAGGCATTTCAAAAAGTGCTATACATCGTATATTGGCTGAAGATTTGAATATGAGAAGGCTGTGCAGAAGATGGGTGCCGCGCTTTCTTTCAATGGAGCAAAACGAGCGTGATGAAGATGTTTTAGTAGAGTGTTTGGCGATGTTTCAACTTAATAAAGACGAATTTTTGTGTCAATTTATAACTTTGGGTGAGAAATGAGTCCGCCACTTCATAACTGAGACAAAGGAACAGTCAAAGCAGTAGACTGGAACAGGAGAATCGCGTCCAGAAAAGGCGCAGACGCCGGGTAAGGTCGTGCCGTCTGTTTTTTTTTTTTTTTTTGTTTTTGGGTGTGCATGGGAATATTTTTACTGATTATTTTCTTATGCTAATTTGTTGCAGCGTTTGTGACATGCAATTATGGAAAAATGCCGCTTTTGGCGAAAAAGAAAGACAATGCTTCAGTTCACACATCCATTATTGCGGTGGCCAAATTTAATGAATTAAAGTGAATTAAATTTCGAATTGCTTCATCAAGCACCTTATTCGCCAGATTTAGTTCCCTCGGATTATTTTATATTTCCAAATTTGAAAAAATGTCTCGGTGGTAAAAAATTTTCCAACAAATAAGGTCGTAGAGTTACTATAAACAGGGTATCGAACCTATTGAATATCAAGCTAAGAGGAGAAATAAAAAGAATTTGTTCCCAAATTTGTTGTGGCTTCAATCAATTTCCTTTAGAGCAATGCGTAAACGGGCTTCACTATTACAGCTCATTTTATGAGTGAATTTTACTGTGAGCTGTAGTTCCTTTTGGGAGCCAAAAATTTTATAGTTTAGAAAAATTTTCCGAAAAGTCCTAAACATATCGTCAAGAAAAGATTTCTCAAAAATAACACACTCAATGCAATCTATTGTAAATCTGTAAACTGTAACAAAATTTAGTATCGTCTAAATTGCACTCTTACATACTCTGCTTCATTTCATGACAAATTTGTTGCTCACATTTTATTTATTAATGATGGCCTCACTTTTGATTTGATTAATATTTTTGCACAAAAAGTAAAATTTCCGACAGGCAACAACTAACGAAAACTGCAATGTAAACTGCATTCTCTTAACTAGAATTGTAATAATCCTTCGAAGTTATATTAATATTGTGAAAACCCCACGGGGTGCTAGATTTTCCATCGCACCATTACAGGATATCCCCGTGAATTGAAAACCCCGCACAAACAAAAAAGAAACTCATAAAACTTTTCAAATATACAATTTTTTGATAAACCCAGCAATCCAAGAACCAGCCGTTGTGAGAAATTTCCAAACCAAATGTGGCAAAAAGGAATTTTCCAATTTTCGTCCAGAAATTCCACAAATTTATACAATCTACACATGGACTGCAAGTGCGAAAGGGATAGACGACATGCGGAAACCCACCAGGACTGCGTATGATGGGAAAATTATTTACTTCCCGCATAAATACGCAATGTACCCGCTGAATATGCTGCGTATTTATGCGTTTAACAGTGGGAAAACACTTAAACGGATTTTCCTTTGTGTTTGCAAAATCATAGGTCATGCGATAATCACTACCACTCAGCCAAATTCTACAAAACATACCCGGAAATGGAAAAACATATTTCCAACTTTTGTCCTTGCGCTTGAGCACAAATTCCCAAATTATCCAATTACAAAAGTCAGTAGATGACTTAATCACATTTTGAACATGTTGAGCAAACACTCGAACTGATCCTCTACCTGATTTGCCGGAAACTTTCCGTATTCATGACAGCCATTTAAGGAGCGCTAGACTTAGTTTTCCAACATGTGTCTGTTTGAGCACCTAACAATTTTCCCGCTGTTTAGGAAAGTCCGTGCGTAATTGTCATCCTACGTGTTGGTTATTCAAATCTTGTAGATTTATGACCGCGGTTTTATGATCACTTGCAGGTATTTTCACAGACGTCTTGAAAACCCAAAATTCCCCAGTAGATAATTCATTCATAACCAGGGAACTTCCTTTCCGTGTGCGGATTTTGGGTCAGACAAACAGACACTTTACATTTTTGTTTTTTTTTTTGGTATCTGCTGTTGAAATTCCCAGCCATTTAGCAAGGTGCCTGATATGTTGACACACGCAGCCACTTGTCGCCATGCGATTAGGGTAATAACTCAGATAGACACAAAGAGAGATCGACTAAACAACAGAGTACCTGTGTGCTGCGGTCGACCCTTGTGGCACCACGGTGGACGGTACTTGCTGTAATTACAACATTTTCCGGCTCAAATTGCGACAACTCATTAGCATTAGTTTGTTATTTTTAGTTTACTCAGCATAAGTAACTGATTTCTCATTCATTGGAAATCCCCAGATAGAATTTCATTCATAAATATTTCTTGAAATTTTGCTGCGCTCCGTCTTCCTCTCTTACTTGTTTAAAATCTCTGCAATTGCACCAAAGCAGGTGTTCTCTGGTCGCTCTTTATTGTCTCACTCTCTCTCTCTCTGTGGCGTTTGCTGTTTCCCTCTCTTAGTTGCCTCGAAACTAGGACACTTGCCGAAACATTGTGTGTAAGGACATTTATTAGGTTTTTTTGAGGGAGTTTTATTTCCCTACTCTTTTATGCTTATTGTTTTGCTTTCTCCATATAGCATGGGTTTCGACCTATTTTTGCACCTTGTCTACAGATTCTATTGTTGTAGGAATAACAGAGTCCCATTCGATTTTTTGCCAGAACATGATGAATGACACGGCGAAGGATGATGCCAAAAACCTAACATATCAGAGGCGTTTTGCAAAAAACTGAATCTAAAGCTATGAGGGGAAACTAAGGTGGGGATCGCAAATATAGTACTAACTTAGATTGCGATGGGAAAGTAAAGTATATGCATCTGCTCCGAAAGGTGACTAGGCAAAACTACAGTTTGGCGCAATAGAACGTGCATATTTAAAAAATAGATTAAAAAAGAAATACAAAAGGTATGGTTAAAATAAATCTAAGGCATTGTAGAGTAATAAATGGCAAACGAAACCGCAAACGAAACCGCAAACGAAAATTATTGAAAACTTTCTTCAGTAATACTGGTGTAATGACTGCCATTACACCACGGATATTCTCCTTGAGCTGAACGATGTTTCTTGGATTATTACTGGAGACTTTGTTTTTGAGATATCCCCGCAAAAGAATGTCAAGAGGCGTCAAGTCTGGACTACGTGGGGGCCATGGGATATCACCTCTTTTCGAAATCAGTCTGCCAGGGAACATCTGCTTCACCACCGCCATGGAGTCATTTGATGTGTGACAGGTAGCTCCATCTTGTTGGAACCAAGTTCTGGAATTCACTATTCTTGAACTTTCAATTTCTGGAGCCAAAATCCGTCCAACATCTCAACATAGCGTTCCGTTTTAACCGTGACGTTTTGCCCCGCGCATTTTCGAAGAAAAAAGGAGCAATTATTCCTCTGCCAGGGATTGCTGCCCATACTGTCACTTTAGGACTATGCAATGGTTTCTGGTGTTTGATTTTGGCAGTTTCACTGTTCCAGTAACGACAATTTTGACGGTTTACGAACCCATTCATAAGGAAATGAACCTCGTCAGAGAAAAGGACTTGCTATGAAGTCAGACTCTTTCAATTCTTGTGTTAATTGCAGCTTATATGAATGCAGTTTAAGATCCAATGTTAAAATTCGTTGCAAACTTCGTCGCGATAATTGTAAGACAGACGATCTCTTGCGAGTCGACATTTGTGGATTTCCTCGTACTGACTCCATAACTCTCTCAACATTGTCTTCGGTCCTAGATGTTCTTGGGCTACCATTTGCTTGTGGTTTAAATGTTTAACCGGTCTCTTCAAAACGCTTTACACGTATTTTAATTAAATTAACACTCGGAGCTTCACTAATTCGCCGTAGTCCATATTCAGCACAATATAGTCGCCTAGTAGCAATATATGAACGACAGTTCTCGTAAAATGCGCGCACGCAAAATTCGCGACGCTTCCCGTCGAAGTGATTCATAGCGACTAAAACTCCATGAGCCCGCCAACCCAACGATGTAGGCGCCCCCCCGCCCGCGCCTTTTCTACCCCGCAAAAAAAGATGATGCAATATGCACGTTCTATTGCGCCACCCTGTATAACAATAAGTGTCTCAAGCGAATGTATCAACCATGACAACTTTATAAATTTACTACCATTAAAGACAATATGATTTTGGGTTTGGTAAATCTTGAAATGGCTCACCACAACAGATAGAGACATTTCACAAAATTGTTGTATGAAGACCTGCCTCGACAGCCCCTTATTGAGTTATTTATTAGTTTAGTATATACGAGTATTTATTTTTATGTGGAATAAATTGTGATTTAAAACCCAGGAACAAAATCGAAATTTTATTTAAGTCTAGTACGAATAATAAACTTGTTGATCCCAGACCATACGGATAACTTCTCGTAACATGGCGTCTTTTAGATATTTGCGTGGAGTTTAAATACAGGGTGTCCGTCGGGAAGGTATACTACTTTGTTTGTTTATAATTTTTGATTAAATGAAAGAGGACTGATCTTACATTGATAAATGTTTTATTTAATGTCGGCAATTATGTATGGAATACAATCCACATATCGGATACCTATCAGATAAATGTCCGCCTCTATAAGCCTCACAACTGCGAGCCTTTTTGAGCACATTTTTCATTACATTTTCACACATTTCACGCGGTATTTCATTAATTTCATCACGATTATTTTGTTTTAGTTGCTCAAGCGTTCCTGGTTTGTTTGCATAATCCTTGGTTTTCAGATATCCTCACAAAAAGAAATCTGGAGCAATCAAATCAGGAGACCGTCAAATCAACTTCACCATTTCTTGAAATAACTTGTTGTGGAAAGAGGCCTCGTAGTAATTTCATTGTAACTCTGGCTGTATGCGATGTGGCACCGTCTTGTTGATACCACATGTAAATCAAGCTCAAAGCATGCAGTTGTGGTTACGCCGTTTTCAGTTTCAAAGAAGTAAGGTCCAATGATTCCTCCTGACCAAATTGCGTACCAGACTGTCGCTTTTAATGGATGCAAAGGTGCTTCGAAAATGAAATGAAAATGTGCTTCGTCACTCATTATGATTTTTTCATAAAAATCGGGGTTGTCATGGGCGAGCTGTAACATCCTATTGGCATATATATGTACGGCAGCGTAAATGGTCTTGTGGAAGAAGCTCTTGTGTCAACTGAATCTTAAATGAAAACAAATACAAATCTTTATGCAAAAGTGCGGTCTAAGTTGTTCTTTGATGGAATCCTTTGAACACTTTCTTGAGCAGCAGTAGTGTTTTCAGCCGATCTTGCGGTACGTTGCAATCTTTTTGGGACATTTTGGGCATGAAGCGTGTGGCAGCGAAGTTCATTCCAAAACTGCCAAATTTTGACCAAAAACAGCGTCGCAATGCTCATTGCTTAGAAATTGTTGAATGACGTCAACGATGATCCAGATTTCCTTAAAAGGGTCATAACTGGTAACGAGTCATGTGGGTATATGGTTGTGACATCGAATCCAAAGCCCAATCGTCCCAATGGAAGAACCAAGACCAAGTTCCATCAAATGGCAAGGGCGAAATGAATCAGGTGTTCTTACCACAAGATTGTACGGTAAATAAGGTAAATAATAAGTATTACCTTGAAGTTATGTAGTCCATGCTTGGCTCTATCAGCTACAGACCCTCTTTCTACACGATAAATAGTGCGTCTTGTTGGCATGTTGTTTCTCCTAAACATTTCTCGTAACTTTCTCATCGTCACAGTAATCAATGGTTGATTTTGATAAAATGTTTTAACGATTAAAATACGTGGTTTATTGAATATGTTTCCATAATAAATTTGCCACGTCTCTACTTTACGACTGCCAAATATGAACTGTCATGACTATTGTTTACTAAAATGGCGGCAAAACAAAGTAGTAACGGACACCCTGTATTAGAATCAATATACATTTTAGATTGAAACAGGTTGTAACTCGTTAAAAAGTTCGAAAAAACTAGCAATTTCCACCTAATTGTATTTTACGAACTCGACGATAACGTCGAAAATGTAAAAATGGTAAAAGATTTACTTGCATTTCTGTAGTGATGGCAGTTATAAAGATTTCTTGCGAAGACATTTTGTAAACTTATGAACGGGACTATGATTAAGATTAATTATGCAGAAAAAATTAAGTGAAATAAGTTTTAATTTGTAAATTTCATTTAAATTTTTAAGAAGTTTGTCATAAATGTTGTATTATGTATCAAAGCGTTTGATTATTTTGATTATTTCTGTAAAGACCTTCTGAAATACACTTTAAGTTAATGCAAATATAAAAAAACGTGAAGGCAGTTTTAGAGACTGTACATAAAAGTTTGTCATTTTAAATTTAGTTTCGAAATTAATTGGCTCAGAAAGAATTTCAAACATAATTCCATATTGCAAGTGTTCAAACTTCATTTAAATTGAGTTTCCAAATTAATTGGCTCAGAAAGAATTTCAAATATAATTCCATATTACAAGTGTTCAAACTTTATTACACCATTCCTCAAAACTACAGAAGATAAGTTATGCAGCCATGCTATAACTTAGAACTTATTTCTTTCGCAAAACCTTTACTGGCAAATATAGCCTACCAAATTGCTTAAAAATGAAGAAATTAGGTTCAAGTTAGAAAAGCTGTTGTCCTTTAAAGTATCACCAAAATTAAGTTTATCAAATTTTAACCTCAAATCTTTGACCAAAATTTAAACCGGAGTTTTTCGAATAGTACATTGATTGAGGGCGAAAATCATGTTTTAGAATATTGACAGAAGAGCGCTACTTTGGAAGTGATGCTGTAAATGTAAATGGATATTAATTATTTTATTTTATTGGCTAAATCCTGGTACTTTTTTGACAGATTGCATGCAATTTTGATTTGGATTTCGACAACCGAATCAAAATTACATTGAATTTTGCTCCTTATCCGATATGATATTTTAATTCTGGCACAGTTTATGAAATATATCCGTTGTATTCCATTTTGAAAATTTCAACTCAAAAAATTCTTTATAAAACCGTAATTTAATTTCGGATACTCGAGTCAAAATATCAGTTTCATTAAGTTTTCATGGTATGGCGCAAGTATAGAGGTTCTAATGCACTTTTAAATAAAAAAAAAGTGAAACGAAACAAAACTCTCGTGAAGGTCCTTGAAATTTATTTATTTTTCTATTTATTTGGCTTGTAATTTAAATCCTTCCGACCAGTTATAAGTAAATTACAATATGCAACAATTTATCTATTATTATTAAATAAAAAAAACTCGTAATAAACATTAAACACAAAATTTATAAAAATACAATACGATTTTAAAGACGGTATGGTTATTAAAGGCGGAAACAAAAATATATGAAAAAAAAATAATTTAGAAGTTAATCGGTAAACGAGGTGTGATCAAAAACTAAAAGTTATTTTCAATTTTTTCAAAAAGTATTTATTTATTCATCAATAACTATCTTGGCCCCTTCAAAGTAATCCCCCTCAGATAAAATACACTTATGCCAGCGTTGTTTTCAATTCCTCGAAACACTTCTGAAACGCGCTTCTTGGTATCGCCAACAGCTCCTGTTTCGATTTTTCTTTTATGTCCTCAATCGTAGCAAAACGCTTTCCTTTCATCGGTGTCTTCAGTTTTGGGAAGGGGGAAAAGTCAGCGGGGGCCAAGTCCGGTGAATACGGTGCGTTATCATATAGCAAAATCCATGAATGGTTTTCCACAATTCTGTGCGTTTCTGACGAATTGGTTCGCGCAAACGGCGCATAACTTCAAGGTAATATTCCTTATTTACCGTACGACCTTGTGGTAAGAATTATTGATGCACCACACCATTGCAATCGAAGAAAAAGTGAACAAAACCTTCACATTTGACCGAACTTGACGTGCTTTTGTCGGTCTTGGCTCTTCTGGACGCCTCCAATGGGATGATTGGGCTTTGGTTTCAATATCATAGCCATACACCCATGATTCGTCACCAGTTATGACTTTTTTGAGGAAATCTGCTCTGCTTTTTGCTCAAAATTTAGCAATTTTGGAACAATCTTCGCTGCCGCACGTTTCATGCTTAAAACATCCGTAAAAATTATTTGGCATGAGCCGAACGATATGCCAACATCATCAGCAACCTCTCTAATAGTGATTCAACGATTATCCAAAATCATTTTCTTCACAGCTTTAATGTTTTCACCGATTGCTGACGAGCATCGTCATTGTCTCTCGGCCTTTCTTACACAATTGAACTTGTGTTCTGCTCATAGTAGACTCGCGAAACGCCACAGTCAACATTGCAAATGTTCTTGCACATTTAATTTCATTTTTTACACAAAACTTAATACAGTTTGTTTGATCCATTCTTTCAAATAGTAAAAAATCGAAGAGCACACCAAAACACGACTAACGTTTTCATCTGTCAAAAACAAACTGACAATCCAAAATGACTGATATTGTCAACGTATATAACAGACATGCGTACCAACATAACAGAAAAAAAATTCGAAAATCGAACATACATAACTCACGAAATTTGAAAATAACGGTTATTTTTTGAACATACCTCGTATAATCTGGAAATATAAGATAATCGGTATGTAATAAAGACTGCTCACAATTTAATTGACAACTAAATTTTACAGGAAAGTCTAAAAATACTGCAGAATGCGCCTTTTGTAAGAATCAGGGCATAATTTTAAAAATTTTAAATGGTTTGGCAGTAAATTGTAAATCCGTGCTACCCTTACTATAAAAGCACGATCCATGAGTGTGGTTATTTTAGGAATAAGAAGCTGCTTATTACGAGTGGGGATTATTTTTAATTATTAAAAGCTCCAAAAGGTATGAAAAATGGTTCTACGCATGGGAAGCAGTCTCGTAAGCAATTTCACACAAAGAAATTTTTTGTATCCCGTTCCTTATCATTTCAATGAATTTCGTCACCGATTGTGAAATACCGACAATTTATTCATTCGAATTTATTTCCGTCAAAGTGTTCTATATAATATAATATTATTATAATATTCTATTCAAATTCCATTATTGTCCCCCTGCCCCATTCGTTTTCTCATTTTTGATGACGCCTCTGTTGATTCCATCCCTTCAAACCTAACATTGATAGGAAATGCCAATCAGATCCTCCTGCTGTTGATGATGACGGAGAAATCCAACAAAGATAACCAAGGAAATCAGCAAAATCGATCAACTCTTGAAGAAACCAAAGAAACAACGACTACAGCATCACCGGCCTACAAACAAAACCCAAGCAAACGATGTGTGATATTGATGACAAAAGGATCAAAATAATAAGAATCCTCCTCAAGCGTAATAATGAAGGTATCAAGATGTGATAAAGAATAAGAAAAATCACTGCCACGGGCCGACCGGTGTTGCACAATAAAGCTAAAACAAAAGGCAAAGATATTGGCCAACACAAATACAGAGCCATAAGAGGACATATACTATGTAATACACCAGAGAAACCAATACATTAATAAAATAATGTTGCTGCTAGACAAGGGGATAAAACACAAATAGTCCTTACAAGCATTAAATCATTGAGAGAATCGCATTGAATTGGGAGTTAATGTTTTGAAAAGCCAAAATAAGGAATTACTTCCAGGAATGGCACAATAAGATCGTAACACATACATGAGCTGGCATTGGTACATGTTCACTCTATTCCACAGAAGGCAAATCAATGTTGGATCACCTGGCCGATCTACAAATACGAATACAAAAACACACACGAAGACGACCCGTGTAAAGGTACACGCGCTTCTGCGGATCCGTTAAAATCATAAAGTGAAATCAAAGAATTTGTGAATCAAAAGGCTACTGCGGGCGTCATTGATACTCGTATCAATCACATATACTCGCAAAGAGGCTCCCTACAACACGGAGGACACAGGTATGGATGGAGTGTCATCACACATGCGCCGATGATGACGGTGCTGATGTCCTTTGTTTGGTGACCTTTCCCTTGCACATGATCACACCGCACATCTGCCTTTTTCTGAAAAATCTGAAATCACAATTCTTTATAATTATTTTGATATGATTGTCATCGTTTATTTCATTAAAAAAACTAAATTGTCTTCTGCAGTTGTAAGGAAAAACGTATATTTCACATCTTTCAATATTCCATGACATAAAATTCATTTTATTGGTCGCTTTTATGAATTTGGTATCCTGTTTTAGCCTATTCATGCTTTATTATCACGATGCTATTGAAGTCATCACTATTAGTTTTTTAAGCATCCTTTTTACGGGAGTCCTGCAAGTTGCACATCATACACTTGTATTGATCTAAAGGAATTGTGTGCAAATGAATGGAATGATAGGATTTTGTTTTTTAAATTAAATGTGATTATTGTTGTTAAACATAGTTAATCCGATTAGTTACGACTATTTTTCAAGTTAAGACTCCTAGCAGAATAAGGAACTTAGATTAAACAGATTATTTATGGTTAACGGATATCCTGAAAGGTTAGCAACCCCAGGGTGATTTGCAAGAAATTTCTATTACGTTAATATAAACACTGATGCTCTGATGGAGGTTTCCATAAAAAATATAACATAAATTGGAACAGTTAGGTAAAAAACTTTGGCAGCGATAAGTATTTGAAAAAAGGAGAACAAAAATTCTAACATCAAACTGGGACATTCCGGCAACGGATTCAAACTGGTCAGATTCGGAGCGGCGAAGAACATAGCAATAAGTGGAAACAGATTGCCAAGGAAAGATATACTTTTTTTCAAATAATTGTAATAATTGTAATAAATTTATTAGAGTTTAACAAGATAACTACAAATTTTTTTATAACATGGCCTCAGCGCCAGATTGAATTTATAGAGGCTAAACTGACACCATTCATGCAATACTACCATAACAAATATTAACATTAAAATATTTAATAATAGGAGAGATACAAAGAACTATGCTAGAAGCATTTCCAAATTATCTATCAAATATTTTTTTATATTTATTTATACAGGGTGGGCCATAAGGGTGTTGGCGGTTTAAATATTCAATTAAAAAAAACTACGAAACATAAAAAAAATATATTTGTATTTTTAAAAAGTAGGATCATGGGAATTTTTAAGACTTAAAAATAATGTTGTCCAAATGGCTTCCCTCGGCTGTTTGACACTCTTGGAACCGAAGTCGCAAATTTTGGAAAACTCGTTGAAAAGTTGTTCTCGGTATTTTGTTACTTTCCTGAATAATGTTCCTCTTCAACTGCTCTAAATTGGTCGGATTATTCTCGTAGACTACCGATTTGAGGTAGCCCCATAGAAAATAATCGCATGGGGAGAGATCGAGGCTACGTGGGGGCCATTCAATATCCCCCCTTTTCGAAATGAGTTTTCCAGGAAAAACATTTTTCAGCAGCTCTATGGATACCCTAGCCGTATGACATGTGGCCCCATCCTGTTGAAACCACATCCTCGAGGTATTGGCTTGAACTTCTTGCAAAGCTGGCACCAAAAAGTCTGCTAGTCATCGCATGCCCTCTTTCGTCCTCAAAAAAGTATGGTCCAATAATACCGGTTGACGTTATCCCAGCCCACACGACAAGCTTAGGGCTGTGAAGTGGACGATCATGCAAGCGTCGGGGATTAGTCTCGGACCAGAACCGACAATTTTGCTTGTTCACATGGCCATTAAGGTGAAAATTGGCCTCATCACTACAAATCACGTTGTTGAAATTGTTGAACCGCTCTAGCATCAAATTGACAAAGTTAAGTCGGTTATTGGCATCATCGGGTTTTAATTCTTGGACTATCTGAATCTTATAAGCCTTCAAATGCAAATCACGTTTCAAAATTCGTCGTATAGTTGTTCTTTTGACATCCAAAGACTGACTTCTCTTACGTGTTGACTGTTGCGGATTTCGCTGAACTGAAACACGATCACGGTCCACAATGTCGGCTGATCTTGCAGAAACTGGACGACCACGAACCGTAATTGGTACTGTTGAGCCGGTTGTTTCGAACATTCTGATCCATTTTCGTATCACATTGGCGCTTGGAACTTCACTTAAATCGTGTAAACCGTGTTCATGCCGGTACAAACGTCGTGCAGTAACCACTGATTTATTGTTTTCGTAATACGCTCGGACACAAAATGCACGCTGCACTCCCGTGTACGGCTCCATGGCGACTAAATTTCCAGGAAGCGGCGCAGCGAACAACATATTCCCCCGCCACCCCGCGCCGCGCGTTACCGAGAAATTGAAGAATTAAATCGCCAACACTCATATGGCCCACCCTGTATTTAAAAGCTGATAAAAGTCAAGTTTCCTCCAAGCGTACTGGCAATTGATTATACTCAAATGGTCCAGCAAATGTAACTCGTTGCATGGCCAACTCTAACTGCCAAAACACGATATTTAAATCCATTACTTGACAAGTTGATCTTTGCGTTTATGATATATTTCTAAGGAAAGATGTTGTAAAGGCTCCAATTCCATTTATTGATTTGTGGACATAGACCAGAAGTTGTTGTTTGTATAATCCTTTGACAGATAAAACTATTTTTGGCATAATCTTTATATAGGGTGGCGCTTAAGTAACGTTAAGATTTGACCAGTGAATACATTTTTTGTTTCAGTCTTTTTTTTCGTCTCTTTATAGAAATACGCAAATAACACTTGGGAAATTTATGATGGAAAGGCTCACCACAAAACAAAAAACCAAAGTTGTTCAATTGTACTTTGAATGTCAGCAATCGATTATTCACATCATATTGAAATTTCTTTCATGTTCGAAATGCTCTTAGCGCTCCAACAATTTACCGATTGGCTTTCTGTGACCGTCCGCGTGCTGGAAGACGTCGTGCAGTTCGAAATTAGGTGACCTTTGCTGGAGTGCAAGCTAGTATTAAGGAAAACCCCGAAACTTCCACCAGGCGACGTTCTCAGCAGTTAGAGATGTCTAGGCGGTCTTTGCAAAGAATTTTACATACGACTGTTATATCTTTTCCCATATAAGATGCAATTGGTTCACGAGTTAAAACCAAATGATGCACAAGAACGCATTCAATATAGTCACCGTTAACGTTACTTATGCGCCGCCCTATATAAAGAAAATGTGCTGAATCTACTAGGTAGATTAAAAACAGTTTTCAAAGCTTTATTCTGTGCCGATTGTAGAGCTTTTAGATAGGTGGTAGACCTACATGTAAATGAGAGTGTATCAAAGACTGATATAACATTAGCTTTAGTTTTACATTTAATTTGTTCTTAAATTTGTATAAAATTCTAGATCTAGACGATTTTTTGGACTTTAAGTCCATGATGTGTTTATCCCACGACGGCTTATAGTTAAGAAAGTTTTGGTCTAAATCTAACAACTTTAGTTTTGCTTGCATTCGAAACTCTTTTATTCACTATTTATTCACCCAACGCATACTATGCTGCCTGATTGAACCCTGACAGTGTGTTTCTAGACGCAAAAATGTCAGCCGACTATATATGCCTACTACCACAATATCTAGAAATGGTCGAAAAAAAGTACATTACAGGTATCATCTACAAAGTTGCAGTTTGATAGTCCAATACTATAAATATGGCCATGAAACTACGGCCGAGTTTGGTATTCCTGCGAAGCTTTGTTAAACGACACTGTCTGACACAGAGAATACTGTGAAGATAAGCAAAAATCTTGGTGAACCATTTTGCAACGTTTTACAAAAGGTTCAGACAGTCAATCGTGTAATGGGTTCAACATATTTTTGAAGATGACTATGAAGAAATCTTCAGTAAATAAGTACATTGATTGTGTAAACATCATCGACCGGAAACAGCGAAGGTTACTGCAGCCTTCTCAGGCATTGAAAAGGATATAGCATAAACTTTCCTGGAGGTAAACGAGAATAAATACAAGATTCTATGAATAAAGAATTTACTCGTCCTGGACTATTTGCAAATATATTTATTGTATGCAGTACAAAAAGGGTTTCGTGTGGATCGAACTTTTTTTTGGTGGAAACTCATCATTTACTTAAAAAGTGTAACAGTTACACTTACTTGTCGAAAACAGGCAATTATTGATAGTTTTACCGAGGTCGTACAGGCATTAATTATGCTGAATTCAGTGGAAATCCAAGAGATATGATAACACGGTAAACCATCGAAAGGAACCTCGAAAATCATTCCCAATGACCAAAAAATTAAGTTGCCAGAAATAGCTGACCTGCTAAAGATATTATAAAGAAAGCGAAACATGAGCCTATCGGTACACTGCTGAACCGAAAAAGCAATCAATCCAGTGAATAGAAAATCTTTTATCAGTGGAAATATGATCAAAGATTTTATCAAAAGAGAAAGAACAGGAAACATCGACTATTATACGTAACTTTTGAATTGTTTGACCGTGTTTACGTGGCAATGGCAAAATAGACTTTTCTCCAAATCACTGTTTCATGCCATAAGTCGGAGGTTGCAGACAAAATTTGCACGAGCTGAAGTGCGAATCTGGCTCCTAGCGATCATTGTACGTTTGAAAATATCTGGAGAAAAACATTTGGATCAAATGATCAGACCAATGCAAAAAATTTGGAGTGTTAAGCAATTTTTCTGTAAAAAGGGTATCGAAATGTTAGAAAATCAATGGGTTCATTGCATCTGTACTCTTAAAGGAGACTACACCAATAATTATATATTGGAAACTATAAATTTGGAATGATACATGAAATCATCTACCTCAGTTCCGCGTAAATAAAATTAATGATATTAGATCAGGGCGTTGCACACAAAAAAATATGTGTTATTTATTTAAATTAAAATTTCCAAAAATTCGGATACAAATTTGTTTTATTTTAAGACAACAGATTTATTTTTTGAAAAAAATTAAATTTACTTCTTTTCTAAAGTCCGAAATCTACCGCAAGAGAAAATCTTTTCTTGACATTTTTTGAAAAGGACAAATTTAAAATATTTGCTGACAAATCATAAAACATTAACCCGCCTCAAGAGCATAGAAATATTTTGCCTAGAGGATAACAGGAATAATCATCATATTTGGCGCAAAAATAGTCGTTAAAATTTCTAAGATTACAACTTTTTGTAAATAAAAAAAGTCGATAGCGCTTATTTGGATTTTTAAATTTTTTCAAATTTTTAGAGCTGTCGAATTGGGCAATAAAATTCTTATTTTGTACCACGGTTTGCAAAAAGGATTCGTTCACATCAATTTTCTCCATAGAGAGTTTATTTTATTAACATTACTACCACTTTTGCCAAGCAGTTGAAGTAATCTTGAAGTATATGCGCCCTCAAAATGCAAATAAACCCTCAAAATGAACGCTCAACATGATCGTCACCACCACCACCACCACTGACAGCACACGCCATTTCAATTGCAACTACAACTATAATATTTTCCAAAATAATTGAAAATTGTCACCTTTCCTATCCTGACATTTGCAAAGGAACGCAATTTCCAAATATGATTACACCGGTTAATATAAATCCGGAATGATGAAGCACATGGCTATGAAATACCAGCACACACTTTGGTCTTCTTTCGCCAATGCCATCTGCTCCTCAAAACGAATCGTGTTACCTGGGTATTGGCAATAGGATCAGCTGACTTGCCGGCTGGTTGTTTGCTGTAAATTGATGGCGCAAAACCTTTTTCGCCCTTTACAGTTTCCAAATTTATGGAACTATTAAGGGTACGACAAATCAAGAGAAGAGGGAGCAAAGTCATGGAAGTACTTGCAGAGATTCACTTTAAATATCGTATGAGTAGAAGAGATAATTTTCATCGCCGGAATGAAAATTGAAAGAAATTTTACATTAACATATTAACGCTTTAATAAATATTTAGCTGAAGCTGTAAAAGTTTACATTTCAGCGTTTCCAGGTAGGTTTTAATGGGGGTTTCATCTCTCTCGGCGTATTGTGGTCGTTTCTCGCGCAGAACTCGGCTCAATTGCATTAATTGAAGTCGATACCGATCCCCAGAAATGGTTTCGCTTGTTTTCAACAGCTCATAATAAATAACACCGACCTGGTCCCACCAAATACAGAGCATAACCTTTCCAGCGTGAATATTCGGCTAAGGCGACTACGTAGAAACGTGACCGGACAGCCTTCGTAACTTTATTTTCTTTAGATTGCTGTAATGAATCCATTTTTCATCACCAGTTACAATACGATGAAGAAAACCCTTGATTTTTTGTCGCTGAAGCAGTTGTTCACAGGCAAAACAACGATGCTCAACGTCTCTTGACTTCAACTGATAAGGAACCCAAGTTCCTCACTTTTGAATCATTCCCAACGCATGCAATCGCTTGGAAATGGCTTTGTGGGTAACTCTTAATACTGAAGCAAGCTCTACCTGCGTTTGACATGAATCAACGTTCAGCAATGTCGTCAATTTAGGTTTTTTGTCTCCCTTCACGCGAACGGTCGACAACATCAAAATCACCGTCTTAAAAACAACGGAACCAATCTCGACACATTGTCTTACTTAAAGCAGCATCTCCGCGATTGAAAGAAGAAAGTCGATATTTCCTGCATATGACCATTATTTGGCACAAAATCATACTTATTCACACCAAAAGAATATGATATCAAAAGAAAATCACTATTGAATCGAGGAGGTATGTTTACTACATGCTTAAGGTTGGCTCATGGCGTTTAGGTTATGGCAGAATAGACTAGCACTTACAGCTGGCGCCATCTATTGGCAAACAGCGGAAACTTAGTTGCGGACTTTAAAAAAAAATTAAAAGAATTGAAATAATTTGTATTTATTTGTTCAAATTACGCTGTTATTTACAAAAAAAAAGTTGACTTTTGTTTTTCCACAGTTTTAAATTTTGCCATCCCTCCACATAAACAACATACGAGTATATTGGAAGGTATTATGAATTTTAACCAATTTTTTTTTTTTTTTTTGAAATGTGTGTTAGAAGTAATCATGTTTTTAAATATAAAATAAGTGGGAAGCCTTAAATTAAAAACAAATATAGGTTTTGTCTCAACATTTTTGTTAAATTAAATAAAAATTTGGTTTAAAACCTTTCAAATGTGTTGCTGTGTCCTTAGTTTTGCGCACCACTCACTGTAAGTACGTAAGATCTTCGTTTCTACAAATCTACGTAAGAGATGTGTCGTATTCCGTTTGTACAATTTATCTTACTTTAACTTATCATACTACCCACCGATAGTATAAATCAAAGGAACCATTTCCGAAAACGCAACTGCACGAATTATTTCTATTGAGAAATAGTATAAAATCAGTGGCGGTTGTCATGATTTATAACAAAAAGCAAAAGTTGAAGTGCAAGGAAGCAAGTTTTGGTGTTGGAAACACCGGTTCCTCAATTTCTTCCTTGGGGTGTCTGGTGTTTTGGACTATGAGTTACGAATTACAATACAACCAGCTCGTGCAATAGTGTTTGTGTTAGTGGCGGTAATTGCTTGTTTGGCATATATAGTTCATACCTCCACATAACAGTTTGATGACAGCTGCCCCTAGTGGCATCATCCCTTAAACTAGGTATTCCCCGCTCATGTGTGAGCAATTTGCTCAGTGCATATATGAGTATATGAGTATTTAAACGAAGTGTTAAAGATCTTGTTGAACTACGACGTCATAACAGGGCATGCCATTCCAGATTGTTTTCCACTTTCGTCCTCGTCGTCTGCTGGAAGTCAACCCTCCCTTGACAAGGATCGTCTTAAGGATTCATCGCGACTGTTTCAGAAGGGCCGTGGTGGAACGACTGTACAACTAAGGTTGTCTGGCGTTTTGCCGTGATTTCTAGTACTTTTCTTCCCCCTCGGACATTGACTTGTTATACATCTGCGCTTTTCAAAACAAAGCCAACGGCCTGATGCCTTCGCTCGTCTTCTTCCTTGTGGCATAAGGAAGAACATCTCGAAAAACAACAATAATAATAAAAATAATTCAAGCAAAAAAAAAAAAAAAACTCTGCTATATAAGGATCAAAACAATTGTTATTGTGGTACCTGGTGCTCTGCACATATCACTGTTGTTGTCGTTGGAAGCTGCGGTAGTTCTAATACCGGTTGATGTCGGTGGTGGTGGTGGAAGAACGTCTTTTGATTTTATCAAATTCTGATGATGATGATGACGGTGATTCCATTCTTCTTCACTTTGGGCAATGCAACCGCAATTGTTGAAGCAAAATAATTGTATTGTTTTATCTCCACTCTTAGGATTTCAATTGAAAATAAAAGTTATTTGGCATGTGCAACTTCAATTTGTAAATCAATTCAATGGAATGGAAGGAACTACTTCTTATATAACAGCTGATCACATGGAAGATATTTATTCACTTAGATTTAGTTTATAACTACGCAAGAAGTCCATATAAAATATATGGTATTTAATAAAATTGTCATACTGGGCGGAGTCGTCTACTTCATATTAAAATCAAAACAATTTATTTCCGTATTATTTAAAATCCTGTTTAAAATGACAATGCCGGTCAATGTTTTGTTATGTCTTTTAAACGAATTGGCATTCAAGCAAACACAAAACTTGTTGAGTAGTTTTTACGCATAAAATCTCTTAACTTCTTAACGCCATCTGACGTTTTCCGATCGGATTTATGCAACAATGTTGGTTTCGTTGGAGTAAATAAGTAAGTAAATAAATAAGTGAGTAAATAACTAAGTAGGTAAGCAAATGAAATTTCTTATGAAGCAAGTTGATTCCGTGATGGCTGCCTATTAATGACGGCTATTGATCGGTTTTTTCTTTGGTGTAAACCTTAAATTTGAGATAACTCCAAAGCCCATAGGACTTAAAACTGGAAGAAGATCGATTTGTCGCGATAAATTTCACGAACTCATGCCAGAAACGTATTGAACGTGTAGGACGCTTCTCTGTCCTGCTGTAATCAGGTTTTTTGTTATAGCCAGAAAAATTGAACAAGAAGTTATCTAAAATCTTCATATAACGCGCAGAATTCACTGCACAGCTCCTTTCGTTACCACAAAAAGGTGAGAGCCGGTAATTCCTCGCGACGAGACCACATCCCTTATGGCTACTTTAGGCCAGTGAGTGGGGTTTTCTGATGTTTGCTTTTCGAATTCATTGCAGTCCAGTATAAGCAGTTCTGCTTGTGGACGAGTCCATTAAGATGAAAATGAGCTTCATCCGAAAACAAGGACAAGCATCTGATTGGCATCCTGGGGCTTTGATTTTTACACCAATTGAAGTTTGTATCATTCAGCTTTGGATATTTGTAAAAAATTCAGTGTATAGTAATCCATGCATATTACGGAATTTGCGCGCTTCCCAATTTGGAGGTTCAGATCATCACTAGCAAACTGCATTTCCTGTCGTTTATCACTTCTAAAATCCGCAGTTTTCATTAGAATTTGATTATATTTAGTATATATATTTTAGTTGGATAAAGAATCAACAAATGTGCCGACCACACTTGGTTTTGCCTTCCTAAAAGCCTTGGTTTTGGTTACAATTTAATTACATATTTGTAGTATCCTTATCGAGTTCTAAATAATGATTCTGAATATAAATCGTTATTTTTGATTACGTTTGAATAACAGCGACCTGAAACCACATAATTGTTTGCATATTTAACTTGTATTGGCGCCGACAGAGGGCGCGAAAATTAGCGATTTTGGACGAAAATTATTGAATTAAAAAAAGTATTTTAATAGTGGTAAAATATAATTCGCAAACATTTATTTTTTAACCAAGTTGTTAGATTATTTTATTTTATGTAATTATTTTTAATATCCTTATCGAGTTCTAAACAATGATTCTGAATATAAAATCGTTATTTTTTATTACGTTTGAATAACAGAGACATTAAACCACATAATTGTTTGCATATTTAACTTGTTTTGGAGCCGCCAAAGAGCGCTAAAATTAGGGATTTTGGATGAAAATTATTGAATTTAAAAAAGGTATTTTAATAGTGGTAAAATATAATTCGCAAATATTTACTTTTTATCCAAAATTGCTACATTATTCTATGTTATTCGTAAGAGAGAATTTACGCGAATCGAAAAATTGTTGTTTGCCTACGTCTAAAGCCAAAGTTTCTACAAGGGGAGCCAGAAATATTATCAAAGTTCGGTGGAGCAAAAATATATAAAAACTTTGTACATTTTTACATCAAGCGTTTGGCAAATTTTACCTTCAAATGAAGATATAGACGTGTCAATTTGTTTTAAATTTGGTTAATTTTGGTTTGGAGAGCAAATCATCTTCTTGGAAATTACAGTGCGACTAAATTTTAAGGCTCACAATTCAGTTTTTATGAAAATATAGCAAGGCACTGTCCGAATCTGAACACATTTCGAACTTAAGTGATAATTACATATGTACATATTAATTCGCACAGATTTTTGTCAATGTTATATCATCTAATGGGACGTTATGGTATGATGCGGTGTTCCTTTTTATCCATTCGTATGGGAGGTACAAAAAGGCTTAGTACGACTACGTCTTGCTTAATTCCTAACAATAACAAATTTGGAAAAAATTGACTGTAGAAATGAAGCATGTTTTTTACCTAATCTGGGTGGCTGAATTCGAATCTGGGCTATCAAGTCTTGTTAATTTTTTATTACATGCTGGCAATACTGTAAAACAGTCAATAATGACACTACAATTTCACAATTATTAATTTTATAGAAGCCCACATTCATTCTACATCTTCATAGTAGTAGCGTTTAAGCATGTCAGGGAGATCGAGTGTTACTGATTGAAGCTATTTTTGCTGTGTATGTGGTGAATAATTGGTTGATAAGAAAGGACATACAATATCAGAAACATTAAAATAGACATATTTATATTATTATGGTTTATATTATTATGGTTTTGCTTTCAGAAACTTGAACAAGCTGTGGACACCGACAATGTTTTACAGTAGTTGTAGAACTGTTTCATACAAGTGATCAAATGGAAAGAAGATCTATTTCGATTTCTCAATTCCAGTACTTTGGAGAGGAACTGGTATGCAAGGAGGTTTCACAAAATATTTTTGTGTCCTTTGTCTATGGGATAGTCACGCTACATGTCATCATTACGTCAGAACAGAGTGGCCAAAAAGAACTGAGTATTCATCAGGAAAACTAAACATTTCAAATAAACCATTAATTGATCCAAATGACGTTCTTTTTCCGCCGCTGCTGCACATAAAATTGAGACTTTTTAAGAACTTTGTCAAGGCTCTGGACAAAGGTGGTGCAGCATTTAAATATTTGCTAGCGGGTTTTCCTAACATTTTATATACTAAAATCAAAGAAGGCATATTTGTTGGCCCTCAGGTCAGGAAGCTATTGAATGATGACAATTTTCCACAATGTTTATTGGAGAAAGAATATGCAAACAGGAAATCTTTCAAAAGCATCGTGAACAGTTTTCTTGGAGACAATAAGATTGAAAACTACAGACAAATTGTTGCTGAATTATTGAAAAATTTATCACAAATTAGGTGCACGAATGTCACTTAAAATACATTGTCTTTACTCGCATTTAGATTTTTTTGCACAAAACCTAAGTGCGGTGAGCGACGAACAAGGGGAGCGTACTTACCAAGATTTAATGAAAATTGAATGAAATTATCAAGGATTTTGGGACAAAAGCATGCTGGAAGATTATTTCTGGGCTCTAATACGTGCAACCGAATTAACAAAATATAGGGTGATTTTATAAGATTTAAGTTTTTCATGTCGGCCACACTGGTTGGTAATGGCGTTCAAACGTCATCTGTCAAAGTGAAAAGTGTACAGTATACTCTGCCATTTCATCATGGAAAGACTAACAAACGAGCAACGATAGCAAATAGCTGAAATTTATTATCAAAATTCGTGCTCTGTGACAAATGTGCATCGTTTGATACGACCATTTTATGGTCGTCATAATCGACCTGCTGAATCAACAATTCGTGCTGTTACCTCCAAGTTTCGCCCCAAATTTACTTTATTGGACATAAATCTATCGACTCGCATGCGTAGAGTGCTTACCGAAGAAAATATTGCAGCCGTAGCGACCATCGACTCGCATGCGTAGAGTGCTTACCGAAGAAAATATTGCAGCCGTAGCGACCAGTGTTAATGACGATCGTGAAATGTCAATTTGTTGCCGTTCTCAGCGATTGGGTATGTGTTACTCAACCACAAGGAATTTTTTTTTGCCCCAATTGGCTGAGTTGAACTTGGTTGACATGTGGTTTCATCAGGAAGGTGCAACCTGCCACCGTCCTGCTCGTGAAACAATGGAGCAGCTTATCTCTCGATTTGACCCTGTGAGTTGGCCCCCAAAATCTTGCGATTTAACTCCTCTTGATTATTTTTGTGGGGTTATGTCAAGTCGTTAGTCCATTTGGACAAGCCGAGCACTATTGAAGCCTTGCAGGATAACATAACACGCGTTATTCGTGGAATACAGGCGAAATTCTCGAAAAAGTGACAAAAAATTGGACTTTCCGAATGGACATTTTAAGAAGAGCCGCGGAAATAAAATTATCTTTAAAAATTAAATAGCAAAGACCAATTTATCGATTCCAATAAAAAATTTTAATATATGATAAAAATTTGAATGTTTTATTCGATTTAAAAAAAAAACTACTATTAAAAAATCAGCCTATATAAACGCAATTTTATAGTTTCAACTTCAGCTATTTGTTACAAATTTGAGTGTTTTATTCGATTTAAACAAAACTACTATTAAAAAATCAGCCTATATATAGCTCTAAACAATATAGAATACGCATGAACCAATTTCCCTTTAATCGACCTAGGCAATACCAAATTAAGGTTTTAAAAACTTCAAAGAGAATAATTTAAACGCCGGACTACATTATCCACATGATAGTTAAAGCTTAGTTTGTAATCTACAACTACTCCCTACTCTCTACTTTAATAAATTAAATATTTATGTTATAGTATTATATATAGATGCAGTTTCATGATTTCAGTTTCAGGTATTTGTTATGAGTGATGCTACTATTTTCGTTTATTTTCTGCCCTGGTTTACATTTTAAGGTAAGAAGTGCGTTACATTTTTTTTCTTTTCCCGTATCTATTATGCAGAAGAATGTCCACCACAATGTTGATGATTTTAGTTTCAGTCTTTTGCGTTAAGTGATGACAACTTTTTCCCTCTTTAATATAGTTAAAACTTAGTTTGTAATCTAAAACTACTCCCTACTCCCTACTCCCTACTTTAATAAATTGGATAATTATTTAAGAAATATTAATTTATGATCAAAATGCATCATTTCGGATTCTTTTGTCGAGAGAGAGAGCCTTGAAAATTTTGAACAACAATTGCAGTTAAAGCAGCAGATTTCATTTTCAATCGGTTGCTCAAATCTATGTCGTATCGTAATAGCATAGATGACTGCAATGTCAGTCAATGCTTTGTCATCAAAATCTTATTTTGAAAAAATTGGAATATATGACATATTTCATATAACGTAACGATATATCCATTTGATTTGTCGGCTTAAAATTCATAGCATATTTATTGAAAACTTCATCTTTTTGAAGATGTCTACACTGGGCATCAAACCCTTCATAATGGTCGTATCGCTTCTAACCTTTTGGTTATAAATTATGAGTTTACATTTGGCCAAACCTCCTTTTCACAGAAATTGTCAGCATAAAACCACAATAACATGTAAATAAACTAAATAAAATGTAAATAAACATTTAACATTACACGAGACAAGGTGTCAAAAAAAAAGAAAAAACGTTGACAAATGAAAGTGAAAATGATGACACCTGGATGAAAACAAACAGCGAATGCCACACGTGAGCAAATTGTGTGCGAGACAAGATCAACAAAGCAACCAATGTCAGTCATGTAGTAATGACAACAAAATTATATAGAATTTTCAATTATTTTTGAAATAATTTCCAAACTGGATAAATGAGGGGTTGATTTCCCCTGACAGAAGGTTAAGCAAGTAAAATTCCTTTGTTTCAGCGGCATTTGACATGTAAATCGTAATTATTGATTATAAATTCCTCTAAACGTTTGGACAAATACCATATCCATCAGTATCATTAGTTATAAAGAGAAATACAAAAAAAAAAAAAACAAAAATACAATTTCAATCAAGATTTTAACAATTTCGAAATGAAATACCCATGAAATGCCTAAAGATGTCAAGATTTCTCAGAAATGTTGGCTTTAGGCTATTTGTTTCATATTCATTACAATCAATATATTGAATAACAAATTTGTTTAGCATTTCTTTTTTTTTTTTTTTGAAATTCTAATTAATTTGTTTCCTTTCGGTAGTGAAAGTTTATTAAAGAATGTGTTAATGTGGCACATTATGTCGCAGCTTCCTCTTATCGTTTAATTTCGATTCCTTGGAAATAAGGACTTGATGTGTTTTGTTCTAGAAATCAATCAAAAGGCAATAAGGGTTCACATGATTCTCAGCATCTTCAATGTGGACATTAGTTTTTTTTTCTCACGCGCTCTCTCGTTCGATGGTGGACGAAATTATATTTTAATATTAATGATTTCGCTGCACTACCATTAAACTACTGCTGATCTTTCTCTGCCTTATTTCAATTCGCTGTGACAAACAAACAATTAATTGTTGCCTAATGGGGGTCCATTATAAGAAACTTTGTTTGTAAGACAAAAAAAACTCTAATCTTTAATCTGTTTCGTTACAATTTCCATGTAAGGAATGCCTACAATCAGTACATTTCTCATATATGATTGTTCAGCGATGTGATCCCTTTGATTTTGGAAACTTGTTAGTGATCGGTCGGTTACACATGATGGCAGAAATTAATAATTCACGGAACCATTACAATACACAATAAAGTGAAGGCACATTTCGTCAAAGGACCACCTTGGGCTTTACGAAACTATAACTCGATGGGTTATGTCATTATATCCAATGCTTAAAGTGAAATCAGCGTAGTTTTCTGTGAGGGAATATAATTGGCGAAACCTGAATGTTCATTTTCGGTGTGTTGGCCTTTTCGCACGCATACAGTTTCTATAGAAACTGTCACCGTCATTAGTAAAGACTTTGCTAATTTTCAGCGATCTAACACTAATTACAAAATTTCTCATAATCGCAAATTTATTCGCAAATTGGTATTATTTGCGAAAAGTAATGAATTGTTGTAATTAACGCTCAATTTCAGTCTCTCGGAAGAATGAATCTAAATAATTGCACTAACAATTGCACTTTCATTTCATGTCCACTGAAAATCTGGAAAGTTTATAATTTCTTTAATCCAAAATATTCATATTATTTGTTTCTTTTTAGTGTAATGGAATGCATGCAACTAAATCGAAATCTACCACTTATGACTCTTCAATTTAGCTGAAATGTGTACATTCTCACACGCAATGAAAAATGTGCTCAAAAAGGCTCGCATTTGTGAGGCTAACAGAAGCGGACATTTGTCTGATATTGTATTCCATACATAATTGCCGACATTAAATAAAACATTTATCAATGTAAGAACCATTCCCTTTCATTTAATCAAAAACTATAAACAAAGTAGTATACCTTCACGACGGACACCCTGTATAATATTTTCCGTTGATGATTTTTCCCTTCTGAAGATAATCACTAAGAATAATCCCATGCGCATCCCAAAAAAACAGATGCAGTGGCCTCGCCTACAGATGGAACCGTTTTCGCCTTCCCACTCCAGTCCACTGCTTTCACTATTCATTTGTCTCAGATATGAAGCGGTGAACCCATGGTTGTAAACCAACGCAAAAATTCAGCTTTATTGCGGTTAAATATCGCCAAACAAACGACGCTGTTTTTACTCTATTGAAAGCAAGCGCGGCATCCATCATGCGCACAGCTTTCTTCTTCTTTCTTCTTCAGATCTTCGGTTAATGTACGATATGCGGCACTTTTGGAAATGCCTATCATTTCAGCTAGCTCATACAACCCGCTAGCTCAGCTTAAGATCATCCAATACCATTTTGTGGATTTTCTTAACCGTGTCTGGCGTGGACACCTCAATTTGTCGCTCACTACGGTGTTCGTCTTGGCAGCTCATACGGCCTCGTTTAAATTCTCCTGCCCAGCGGTCATAAGCGAAAGCGCAGACTCCTCCAAAGTATAATCTAAGCAGTTGCGCATTGGTTTAACATTTGTTACCTTTTTATACTGGTTTTTATCCTTAAAATTTTCACAAATTTCTTCTCATCGCACACCTGCTCATTAAGGGGTATGTATTGTTTATCTGAATTTTCGTACTTTTACTTTTAGCCGTTTGGTCTGGGTGATGATCAGTCTGTCAGTCAGTCAGTAAGTAACAGTTTTTTATACATAGATTAAAGTATCCTGACTTGTTTCACATACTCGTATATGATGCATTAAAGATGTAAAATGAGAAATTGAATACATCAACACTTTCGATTCCTTTGATCTTGTTATCTAGGATCGATTTTCAAGCAAAAACTCGAAAAACAAACATTTGCAAATGTGTCACTCTTCTGAGTGGCTGCTAATTTAAACATGAATTATGACACCACCGAAAAGAAAACATTAATAATAACGATCAATCTTTTCAGACGGTAGTGAATCAAAGAATATTTTTTAATAAACTACAATCCGAGTTTAAGCAAACCTTGCAAATGGTTCATAATTGACCGTTGATAATTATCATATAACCAAAAGAAAACCAAACTTGACACATGATAAACATCAACGAAAAATAACCCCTCCTGGAAAGACGTTCCAGCTGTGTTCGAGCTTTCGCTTAGTTGGCTCTTATCAATTGACGACAATCAGTCTCATTGTTATTTGGCGTTGTCTGCGATGTCCCCTCTTAATAATTTCCCACATTTGCGTACGGAATCAAAGCTCAAGCAGGGCCCCATTCTAAATTCAAATTTGATTCCTTAAATTAATCGGAAACTCATAATGGGAACAGTGGCAACCTATAGCATGTAGGTACGAGTGTCTACACCATCAACCAGGTGTTGATTTTATTTCTATGATTGTAAAACCCCACAAGAGACCGAACGGAACCCTTTTTCCATTATGACTTTTTTGCGTCTTTATTTTTCGAATCGTCTTCAATGCTCAGTTATATTGAGAGTTCGGATGAATGGACATTTAAGCAACAATTTATAAACGCTTTACTGTTATCGCTTACGATTATTAGCATAAGATGACCAAGTGTTCCTACAAGAGTCAGTCATAAAGTCAGCCAGTACAGCAGACCTAAAATAAAGTGCGTTTATTGAAATGGGAATTTATGTCTGCTGATTTTTAAGGGGGAGATAAGCGCCATTACCATATGTGATAGTAGTGGTTGGGGGGAGGGGTACTCGAAATGCTTTTGATCCTCTTTGTGTAGGAATTTCATTGACTTGTGGTATTGGGGTAGGGTTTCAACATCATAGCGTTGACGCGCATGTGTTAGGGATTTTATTGGTTTCGACGTTTATTTGATTATTTATTAAATTCCCCATGAGTTGTGTTCTGCATGTTTGCTCTTAATTACATTTTGTTTAAGGTTGGTAAATATTTAAATCAGGTTATGTTGGAATTGTGGTGATAATAGAAAGGCATTTGAATACAAAGTGTTTCAGGCATTTAGAAGTAGCGAAGTGAACTTGTTTTGCATGACTAAGGAAACGAAACAAGTCTTCTATATTTGGAGGACTTCCCCCCATTAACTTTTCGCCAAATTAGGTGTTATTGGAACTTTCAAAATTGTGCGCTGCCATGGAATGTTGTAGTTCAATAGAGTAACCGTAAGACAAGTCCAAAAAGATGTTAAAACGTCCAAAATTTTGCGCACCTATGTCCAATATTATGTTATGATTTTTGGAATGTTGTAGCTCAGTAGAGTAACTCTAGAATGTGCTCAAAAATCATTAAAACTCACGTCTCACTCAAGAAGTAACAAATTGAGAAGCATTTTGGAAAATTACCACAAAACAATTTTTTGTTACGAACATTTTTGTCTGTCTTTTTGCAGTTACCACCGTATGATGAGTTGTAAATTCATTCTGTCATTTGCTATTTTAACAGCTAGAAATGCTTATCTTACATCGCGTGATAATCGCAAGAATCTACGCTGATTAAAATATGACGGAGGCCACACTGCTTGAGGTGTAAAAACAACTTTTCATTGACTTTGAAGTAGAGCAAAATCGGCCCAGTTGGAAAAGCAGAGCAAAATCGGAACAGTTGGAAACAATTTCCTCTTACAAGAGCTGAACCCCACTCTAGAAAAATTGCAGTTGTCAGGACTTCTTCAATAATTTTATCATTTATACGTAAATTAAAAGCAAAACATATACTTTTTGAAGAGAGTATGCTGACGGTGGGCGTGTTTTGTGAAAAATGCTAAAAAAAAGTAACTATCATTACCCGAAGAACGAAGAACTGGATACATATACGAAGACGAATTTAAAGAGAAATATCTGAAAGTGCACTGCGATGCGGTGTCCTTCACACCAAAGTGTTAAAAACAATCCATCAACCTCAATTCGATGCCATGCTCAGGAGCTTGGACTTCAAAGAACAACTTTGGCCACAATTCTGCACAAGGATTTGTATTTGTTTCCATTTAAGATTCAGTTGACAAAAGAGCTTCTTCCACAAGACCATTTACGTCGTCGTACATTCGTCAATAGGATGTTACAGCTCGCCCAGGACATCCCCGATTTTCATGAAAAAAATCATAATGAGTGACGAGGCACACTTTCATTTGAATGGATATGTGAATAAATGGTCGGTTTAGTCGGTTCTGGGCAATGGAAAACCTTCAAATTATTCATCAGTCACTTTTGCATCCTTTATAAGTGATAGTCTGCTGTGCAATTTGGTCAGGGGGAATCATTGGACCTTACTTCTTTGAAACTGAAAACGGCGTAACGATAACTGTCAATGGGGAGCGATATCGTGATATGATTGAAAACTTTTTAAAGCCACAACTGCATGCTTTGGGCTTGATTAACATGTGCCATCAACAAGACGGTGCCACATCGTGTACAGCCAGGATTACAATGGAATTACTGCGAGAACTCTTTCCACAACAAGTTATTTCAAGAAATGGTGATATTGATTGGCCTCCACGGTCGCCTGATTTGACTGCTCCGGACTTATTTTTGTGGAGATATGTGAAAAGCAAGCTTTATGTTAACAAACCAGAAAGGCTTGAGCGACCCAAACAAAATATTCATGGTGAAGTTAATGAAATAACACATGAAATGTGTGAAAATGTAATGAAAAATATGCTCAAAAAGGCTCGCATTTGTGAGGCTAACAGAGGCGAACATTTATCTGATATTGTATTCCATACATAATTGCCGACATTAAATAAAACATTTATTAATATAAGATCCATTCTCTTTTATTTAATCAAAAATTATAAGCAAAGTATTATACCTTCCCGACGGACACCCTGTATTTATTATTTACTATTATTATTACTATTATTATTACTATTATGATTATTATTTCACTTTTTCTACTACAAATTGTTTTATTAAAAAAATCACAATTCACAATTCCCGTAGTGAAGACCGCATTTCTATACATTAAAATTAGTCCTAAAATGCCGTGCTAATTGTTAATAAAAGAACAACAGGCAACCGAAGAACTAAATCTAACTCAGGATAAATAAACAAACACTTGACCCAGAGTCCCAGAGACTACGATTTGTCGAAAATGGAAAAGCAGTAGCCGTAAATCCCACCTTCTCTACAAATTTCCGCAAGGAAACCCAGCGTGAAATTTGTAGCAAATATTTATTTACCTGTCATCATTTAACAAGCATCATAAAGCAGTAACACCTCTGCAGCTAACCCTCAGACTCTGTAAAGATGTAACCGCACTGAACAGTACGTGCACAGCCTGCTCATCATATTTAGATGGCCAAGAAGTTGGGAAAAAAAAACATAAACAAATATTTAAGAAATTTCTTCGAATATAACAAATAAAGTTAAATGCTAGAAGATCATAATTACTGTTAAGAGGATGGATGGATGACTTTACTCCAGTAGCTAATTTGAGGTGTTCCCAATGCTGAGACTGTAAGTACCTGTAGGAATACAAATAGCAGCAGTGGATGAACATGTCTGAGTGGCACCGCACATAATGTCCTGCAGTGTTTTTCAAATGATGTAGAAAAACTGCAAGGAAACGTTATCTGAATGTAGGAAATGCATTTAAACACCAAACATGAGAAATCCTCTGCAGCAAAGACAGTAAGTAGAAATATAAGATGGTATTTGGAATACAGCAATCAATTTTTAGAGCCTTGACCTAATAATTTAGTATAAATTGCTTATCCTATTGAAATTTCTTCGTGATATCTATGCTTAAAATTAAATTCTATGTTTTAAGCTAAAATCTGAAAACTGAAATAAGTAGCTGGCGGAAATATTTCTAATGTTACCCGTAAACAAATTGTTAACTAAAATTCATGATATTTGTAAAGATTTGAAAATGAATACAATAAACTTTCCCATCTTATGATGGTAGAATTACATAAATAAATGAAATTTAAATTTTGTCAAAAATATTAGAGACTATAATTGTTTATAAAATAGTTGATTATATTATTTATAAAAAGAAATCAACATAATCTACTGTTATACTATTTCATAAATTTCATGGGAGAAAGAGCATGGGAAATATGCTTGAGACAAAACTATAGAATCAACTTCAATATACCATAAACTTTCTCTTACAGACTATTTTGGAGAGCCTCGAACAAACAAATTCCTTTGCATCTCTTAAATGAGATATGGAAAAGCTTCTCATCTCACATTCAGTGAGCTTACACGCATTCTATTTTTAGACTCATTCAACAGGTTTTATGAGGGCGGTTTCAAGGCGCCACGTTGTTTAGTATTTTTATTTGAGCCATTAAAAGTAAAAGATTTCAGTGAATTTGTAAACATGGGAAAAATTGGCCGCCGTAATATAATTCAACGTTTGACTTTTAAAGGTTTCGGTCCTACCAATATTAAAACCGAGCTTGATTCTACTCTGAGCGAGTCTGCTCCTTCGAATAAGGTTGTAAAATATTGGGCAGCAGAATATAAACGAGGCCGCACTAGCTGACAAAACGAACACCGTAGTGATCGACCAATTGAGGTGTTCACGCCAGACACGGCTAAGAAAATTCACAAAATGTTATAGGATGATCGTCGGCAGAAGTTGCGTTGTGAGCTAGCGGAAATGATGGGCACTTCAAAAAGTGTTATACATCGCATATTGACCGAAGATTTGAAGATAGGAAAGACGTGCTCAAGATGGATGCCGCTTCCAGTAGAACAGCGTTGTGAAGATGTTTCAGTACAGCAGTAGAGTTTGGCGATGTTTCACCGCAATAAAGTCGATTTTTTGCGCATTTATTTATATCCATGGATGAGACACATGTTTCCAGGTGGACATAGGTCCACAACTTCACACCTGAGACAAAAGAATAGCCAACGATGTGGACCGGAATGAGGGATTCGTGTATAAAGAAGGCGAAGACGGTTTTATCTGCGGGCAAGGTCATAGCGCCTGTTTTTTGGGATGCGTATAGGATTATTTTTACTGACTATCTTCAGAAATGAAAAACCATCAAGTAGGCGAATATTATGCTAATTTATTGCAGCGTTTAGATGATGAAAGTATGGAAAAAGGCCGCATTTAGCGAAAGGAAGACTTTTTTCGTCAAGACAATGCTCTAATTCACATATCCACTATTGCTATGATTAAAATTAATGAGCCAATTGCTTCATCACGGAATTTATTCGCCCGATTTCGCTCCCTCGAACTGTTTTCTAATCTCAAAATTGAAAAAATTGGTTGGTGATAAAAGATTTACCAACAATGAAAAGATGGAGTTTGCGGTTGATGGCTATTTTAAGGAGTTCTTACTATAAGCAGGGTATAAAAGCTGGAAAAAATGTACCGAGCTAAACCGAGATTATGTTGAAAAATAAACAAAAATGCTCTTAAATTTTTTGTGTCTTTTTAATTAGGTCGGCTAGTTTTGAGACCGCCCTCATAACGACAATTCGGAACGTTTCAGTTTTGAGAAGCATTTACAAAACTTGTCGATTACTCGACTATTTGAAAAGTTTGTCAGACACATCGAAATAACCGTCGCTCAAATAATGATATATGGATGTAATGGGGATTGAACCCGTGATTTTGTGAACGACAGTCGTGTGTAATAACTATCGTGCCACGGTCGAATCTTGCAGGGGGAAAAATGTGATTATGACATGATTATGGTCACTGTTGGATGACCTCCTACCATTACACAAGATAGCGCCAATAAAAAAAAAATATTTTTTTAAATGTCATTTCAACAATAATATGTAGTCATGTCATAAATATTCGTTTAGTGTTATAATAATGTTATATTATTACGGTAAAATATTATGGTTACATTACTGGTGGTTCCCATTGTGGTCATGATCAACATGGTTATGATCAACAATCATTAGATAATCTCAAATTAACATAATGTAAAACAATTGCCTTTGCATCTTATGAATGAGACATGGGAAATCTTCTCGCATTCAGTAAGCTTACATGCATTGTATTTTTACAACGAACGTCACACTTTGAGAAGCATTTACCTGAATTGTTGATTACCAGACTACACGATGTTTTCGTCTGACACATCAAGGTGACCGCTATTCGAATACTAATAAGTGTATGTATGCGGGATTCAACTCGCGATCATGCGAACGATAGCCGAGTATGCCAACCATCGCGCAACGATCCGGCGACATTCTAACATTTCTAATTTTTTGGCCGATCATTACTTTGAAGATACGGATTTGAAAACATTTAAACGCTGCTTTTCAACTCAACAAACTCTTAGAAAAATTTTGAAAATGCAAACAAGTAGAGTTTTTTAGAGAAAATAATGTCTAAGATAATTGAAAACTTATTTAACATAAATGACTGAAAATCCATTTAGTTGATTGATATTGTTCAAAAGTAAAATCCAGTTCTGTTTTGGAGCCAGGAATCGGAATATGCGCCTCATCACATTTTAAAAGAAACCAGAGTAAATTTCTAGTTTATGGTTAAGAAGCGAGTCGAGGTATAAAGTAAAAGGTATAAAAAAGTAAAAAATCAAACTTCTAATGGCATAATTAAAACCAAAACGAAATTGAACTTTAGTCGATAGTTATATTTATATATAACTATATATATTTAACTAATTATATTTAAATAACAAATTAAAAAAAAAATAAATTTTCACAGTTTCGGAATTAGTTTCAAATATCTCGGAGCAGCAAATTTAAAAATGTCATCCCTTTTTTAATGAAGCAACATTTCTAAAAAAAAAACATCTTAAACACGTACATTTGATCGATTGTTTATAATAAATAAGGTTGATATATAAGTTGAGTTTCTGTAGGAGATGTTAATTTTTGGTTACTCAAACTATGGAATGGTCGGCGAAATATTTATGTATATAACATTATAAAGAGTGAGCTTTTAATCATAGTTTTTTTTTTAAATCGAATAAAACACTCAAATTTGCATCATATATTACATTTTTTTTTTCATATATTAAATTTTTTTTTTTCATATATTAAATTTTTTTTTTATTTATTATTATTTAAATAAATTGGCCTTTGCCATTTCATTTTTAAAGATAATTTCACGTAAATGTTGTCCCCGGCTCCGTCTCAAAATGTCCATTCGGAAGGTCTAATTTTTCGTCCCGTTTTCGAGCATTTCGGCCTGTATTCCACGAGCAACGCGTCTTATGTTATCCTGTAAGGCTTCAATAGTGTTCGGCTTGTCCATATAGACTAACGACTTGACATAACCCCACAAGAAATAATCAAGAGGTGTTAAATCGCATGATCTTGGGGGCCAACTCACAGGGCCAAATCGAGAGATAAGCAGCTCACCAAATTCATCCCTCAACATGTCCATCGTTTCACGAGCAGTGTGGCATGTTGCATCGTCCTGATGAAACCACATGTGAACCAAGTTCAATTCAGCCAATTGGGGCAAAAATTATCGCGTATCATGGCTCGATATCGTCCGCCGTTGACGGTAACGTTTCTTCCGCTGTCGTCTTTGTAGAAAAATGGACCAATGATGCCTCCAGCCCTTAAACCGCACCAGACTGTCATTTTTCGTGATGCATCGGTAATTCATGTATGGCTGTTCATCACTTTAGATACGACAGTTCTACTTGTTTACGTATCCGTTGAGCCTCATCGCTGAACACAATTTTTCGATAAAACAGCGGATTTTCGTTGAGCTTTGTAAGACCCCTTCACCAAAAATTAGATATTGTGGTCGGTCATTGGGCTTCAATTCATGCGTGAGTTGAATTTTATAGGCTTTCAAATATAGGCTTTCCTTGTGATTGAGCAACACATGCCCAATCGCTGAGAACGGCGACGAATTGACAGTTCAAGATCGTCATTAACACTGGTCGCTACGGCTGCAATATCTTTTTCGGTACGCACTCTACGCATGTGGGTCGACAGTTTTATGTCCAACAACAGCACGAATTGTTGATTCAGCAGGTCGATTATGACGACCATAAAATTATGACGACCATATCAAACGATGCACATTTGTCACAGAACACGAATTTTAATAATAAATTTCAACGTTTTGCAATCGTTGTTCGTTTGGCAGAGTATACTGTACAGTTTTCTCTTTGACAGATGACGTTTGGACGCCACTACCAACCAGTGCTGCCAGCTAAAAAACTTATATCTTAAAAAATCACCCTGTATAAATAACATATTATAATTATATCATTAACATATATTTGAAGCCGATAGAAAAATGTCGATAGGATGTTTTGAAAAATTTAGGTAGAGAAAATGTTCTCATTGGCAATATTAATAGTAAATCTAAACAAATTATGCGACAGATATTTAGCAAGAAGACAAATATTAATTTTGAGGTATTAAAATTTAAAGAATTTATGTCCAACACATTGTCTGCATTGGGAAATTACCCATGAAGGTTAAAATGATGCTATATCATTTCCGCTCGTCATTTGGAATTTCTCAATGTGCTTCCATCTGTTAGCTTCCTGTGGATTCACACGTATAAACAACGTTTGCATGATTTCCCAAATGCACATGAACACATGAGAAAGTTTCCCAAAAAAACGGTACAATATTTCCAACACACTTTGAATATTTCATCTGCCCAAAAGTACCCGCGATATTCCTTAATACTTGTTTTACGGCTTTGGATTTTTGCTGTAATCGTTGAAGGCATACCGAAAAAACACACCTTAGCAATATGTTGGCCAAATAGTAGAGAAAATAAGGAATTTTGCGATCAATAAAGGATTTTCCTCTGGAGAGTCCATATGTGTAAATGCGATAATTTTTTCATGTCTGCCAACTTAATTGCCCAGAGGTATGAGAAAATTACTATAAAGTCACATAACACACGTTTTTTCTCACGAGTCCTGTGCGCACAGACACACATACATGATTAGGATATTGTAGGAGATGTACTAGCGTCCTTTCTGTCATTGTCATTGGCTGGGATTTAAAAATCACCGCAATAGTTTTATTGCTAAGCAATAAAAGTATATCCGTTGCTGAGGAAGAGGGAGAGACATGCCGCTGTCTTCAGATGACGACCATCGGAAAATTTCGCCAATATTTCCCACAGACTACATCGTAATCAACATGTTGACCAAAAAGCCAACGGCGGTGCATCGCACATTTCACGCGAGGTGTGAGAGGCCAAGTATGTATAAAACCCACGGGTAACATGTGAGTTAGCCATAAAGGCATAAACAGGGAATACCAACTAGATTTCGAAATTCCTCAAAGAAAATTGGAAAAACAAGAAGATGACGAGCGAGGCTGCTTAACATATGATGTTTGTTTGGGAAATTTTCCAACCGTAGTTTATGTTTTTGCGCTCTACTACATAGAAAGTTACAGGGCACGTTTAGGGCTCTTCAGCGTATGCACGCAGGCGCTCTTGTTCACATGTGTAACATTTGCGTTGTTATTGAAAACGACGACGGCGATGTATTTTTCTTTGGCAAATAAAATTTTGCCGTTCCGCATTGTATGGCGCTCTCGGATTATGTTAAAGATAACGTTTGCCCAGCTATCCATTCATCTAGCTGTCCGTCAGTTGGTTCATTCGTCCGTCCGTCCGTCCGTTTGTCGGTGCTGCTGCTGTTGATGTTGTGGATAATAATGAGTGGAAATAACAAACGTTTATTATCATGTGGCACAACAACCAGTATCGCACCTTAAATTTTACTTTTCTCGCTCCTTGGATTTTCTATTGTAGTGTGAAGTTTAACGTACAAATACTTGGTCGCCATATGGACTCAAGTGTGGTACGTGGGTAATATCCTTTCTGCCTTCAGCTTCATCACGTCCGTTCTGTTTACGTTGAAGATGGTTAAATGGTATTCCTTGTATGTTCATAATTATGCCCGCTTTTACCTTCGAAAAGGTGAGGGCGCTAAATTTTAACTTTTTACTTACAACGATTACCACTAACTCCATATATTCGTATAAGGCTTTGGGAAAATATTTGTACTTTATACATGATCGTATTTGTATATAGAAATTTCTTTTTCATATCATATGTACGAAATATGTCTGTATCAATTTCTTTCTTTGGGTATGTTTAAACACAGCTTGTGTAATATTTGGGGAGTTTTTAAGGTGTTCGTTCGCGTGTCTTAACATATAAAGGATGGTCGGTTCCTGGATGATTTACGTTTCATCTCAGTAGAGAACCAGCATTTCCCTTACCAAAGATCTTATTACATTTCAGATATTACAGTAATTTCATTGGACAGTGAACGCAAAAATAGGTTAATTTCATTAGACGGAGTATCGAAATTGAAGCAAACTTATTTGCCCGCTTAGGATGACTTAGCATGAAATATATTCAAATTACAGAAAGCTTCCAAATGGTGCAATTTCTCCCAATTTAGAAAAATCGACGTTAATTTAAAGAAACACATTAACCCAGTTGTAATTGCTTTAAAACTTTGTGGCCTCAAAAGTAGGATAGTACGCTTCTTTATAAATATTTGTCACCTTTACTGTAATGGAAACGTTCTTTTACAAGTATTTTGTTTTTATTTTTGGTCTCGAAATTTTGTAACGCCAAAGTACCCTAAAACATGGCCTCATACTGACCAAAATTTGCACTTAGTTGAGATATTTGGACAAAACGTGACTATGCCTTCTTGTGCCTCCCATATGCGGTCCTCTAAATTTGGTCACAGGTGATCTGATTTTTATAGGATTTAGTATGACTTAACGTACCTACAATTTTCACCGAGCTCAATATTTATACGAAATCAGAATATGCTTTACATAGGATTTAGGGTTTAGTATGACTTAACGTACCTAAAGTTTTAACTGAGCGTAAAATTTGTGCGAATTCGGAACATGTATTCCGGTACCTCCATATAAATCGACTAATAAGCTCCGAAATTTAGTCACACTGTAGCGCCTTACCGGATGATCTTATTGTAAACAAATTTTACACAACTTAATCTTAATAGCGTTACAAATCCATATTGGATGATTCCATTTTAACCATAAACCACATTTCGCAAAAAAATCAAATGTAAATGAATCTGAGGACCTCGAAAGTTTGTCACTCTACACCAAACCAAGTTGATTTTGACCAAACATCATAAAACATAATGCATTCATCATTGCCCTTAAATGCGATATTTGGATGGAACCAGACCATGCCTTCTTGTACCTCCTCTAAAAATCGTTCTATAGTCCTCGAATTTCTATCATACTACGGCAGCCCCCTATTGAAGGTTATGATTTGGAACAAATTTTATGTGAATTAATAAGCTAGTAGTAAAAACAAATTCCCCTGCATCCCATGACTGTCATCTTTATTTGTACGGCGGTCACCTCGATGTATCTGACGAACACTTCGAGTAGTCGAGTAGTTGATAAGTCTGGTAAATGATCGTAAAACTGTGACGTTCGGAATAGTCGTTAGGCTGTATGTCTGAAAATAGAATGCGTGCAAGCCTGCTGAAAGTGGGAAGCTCTCCTCCAAATTTCTGTTTCAAAAAATTAATTAGATAATTTTTTTTCTGGTTCAGCGGTTTTTGAAATTTTAGCCAGTTGTGCATCCCTCCTTCCAGACAATTGATGTTTCGCATCTGAAATATCCTTTTTTCCACGTCTCGCAAACATTTTATTTTTTGATTTTTGTTGTGTTTCTGATTTTCATTTATTCAAGCAAATTTTGGAAATGTTTCCGTTCCTTCTATTGAAAACTTGAATTTAGGAATATAAAAACAACATTTTTTTCAAAGTTACGGCAAACATTTTTGATTCACTATCCTTCTGTCTTAAAAATAATGCCTTAAACATTCAGAAAGACAAATAAAAATTTACTTCTCTTCAAAAACTTTTCTTCCCGCCCCTTCAAACTAATTTTTGACTTTCAATATATAACCCTTTCGTCGAATCTATTTATATATATTATATATATATATATTTATATATGTATATTTATATATAAATACTAAATAAATAAATACTCCCTCTCCCTCTTTCACACTCACATACACTCTGCAACCATCTACCTCTGTCTCTCTCTCTCTCTCTTCTAAAAAAATTTTAATTTTTCATTAAAAAAATTTTGAGAATTATTTGTCATTTCTCCCTCGGTGGTTACGTCACCAAGCAAAATTGTCTCATATAGGGCTAATAGAAACCGGAAGTTGTTGTGAAAGAACCATTGCAAGCGGAAATAGTCACTGATTGGTGCGCATTATGGTCTAAAGGTGTCATTGCGCCGTATTTTATTCGAAAACCTTAATAACATGGCCTCTTCATATGGCGCCCGCTGGTGGCGACGAAATATGTTAAATCCGCAAATAATTTTATGATTTCATGTCATGGTGTCATGAATTTAATACGAAAACTATTTTAAATAGGAATAGGTTATTTTTTAAGAAATCGATTTTAGTCCATGGGTCAAAACACTGTGCGTCGAACATAGCGTTACGACTCCCAAATATCAAAATTAGGGCAGATTGTTCCCACAGAAAAAAGCCTGCTCATACAAGAGCTGAATCCAACTACGGAAAAATAATCCATTTCCAGACTTTTTCTGCTATTCGTACCATCAATAGTTAATGGACAACAGAAAGTCACCGAAACTTTTTACGCGTGGCAACTGTCAAATAAAACAAAGTTGACATTTGATGTTAGATGAAGGGTAAAAAATAGACCAAATGGGAATTTGATGGGGTTTGAATTAAAACAGCAGATCAAGCTATAATACATGAATGCGAAAAATTTGATAAATTTCAATGTTGCCGAAATCTTGCAATAACTTATTTATATAGGGTTGTCCATTTAAAGGGTTTTACAACCATCGGCCGGGCAAGGCTGTCTGCTGTTACATACCTGCCATATGAAGTGCTATTTATTTAGTCAAAGCTTTGCCATTTACGAATATGGATCATTCGACAACCGAAGAATGTGTAAAAATAGTTAAAACCTACTACAAGAGAGGTGATTCAAATGTGAGCTTTCAATCGAACTAAATTTTCTTTAGTACGCACTCTACGCATGCGAGTCGATGGTTTTATTTCCAACAAATGAAATTTGGAGATAACAGCACGAATTGCGAGTCGATGGTTTTATTTCCAACAAATGAAATTTGGAGATAACAGCACGAATTGTTAATTCAGTATGTCGATTATGACGTATCAAACGATGCACATTTGTCACAGAGCACGAATTTTGATAACAAATTTCAACGATTTGCAATCGTTGCTCGGTTGTTAGTCTTTCCATGATGAAATGGCAGAGTATACCGTACACTTTTCAATTTGACAGATGACGTTTGGACACCATTACCAACCAGTACTGCCAACCTGACAAACTTAAATCTTAAAAAATCACCCTATATTATATAATCTCCCCTTTTTTAATAACTTCTTTCTCCCAGCTCCCAGAGAGCTTTTTAATTCTTCTCTCATAAAACTCGCGTGGTTTTTTCTGAAAATAAGCGTTCAATTCGATTTTTTACTCCCTCGGCGTTATGGAAATTCCAATCCTTCAAGTGGTTGCTCAGACTGCGAAATAGAAGATTGTCGGACGGGGCTAGGTCTGGGGAGTATGGTAGGTGAGGTAAAACTTCCCCCCAGCTCTGACAGTTTCTGACGGGTCCGCAAGTCAATGTGACGGGGGGGTAGTCATGATGGAAGATAACGCCTCCCCGATTAATGAGCCTCGGCCATTTTTCTTCCAATGCCGCCTTCAATTTATCTAATTGTGCGATATAGTAGTCCGCATTAATCGTTTGATTTGCTGGGAGAAGCTCAAAAAAGACTACTCCTTTGACATTCCACCAAATCGATAACATTAACTTAATGGGCGGGCCGCTTTAAAAGTGTATAGAGGAGGTTCATTCGGTTTCTTCCATGATCTTTTCCACGTTACATTGTTGTAGACTATCCATTTTCATCCCCTGTGATGAGGTTTTTCAGAAATGGAGTCTTGTTATTTCTTATCTTCTCGCATACGTCAGCGCGATTCGGGCGGTTGGCCTCGGCGAGAGAGTGAGGTACCCACACATCGAGGTTGCTCAGAAATACGAGCTCTTTTATGACCACGTGAACGGTTGAGACTGATTTTTTGATTATTTAAGCTATTTCCCTAACTGTTCTACGGGGATTAACAATAATTACATCATTCACCTTCTCGAAAACAATTTCTTTTGGTCGTCCTGATCTGGGACCGTCCGTTTTAAACCATTTCTGCCAAGATCCTTCATTTGGTCCGTTTTCTTCATAAATAGACTTTATTTTCCGGCTGGCTTCAGCAGTCATTTTTCCTTTTCGGAAATAATACAGCGTAATACGCCTCTTTCTTTTATGCTCATTTTTCCACTTTGAAAAACTTTTTTAAAACGCTATAACCACTGACGACTGGAACAAGAACACAAGTAAACAATAGTAAACAGTTTATACAGGGTGGGCCATATGAGTGTTGGCGATTTAATTCTTCAATTTCTCGGTAACGCGCGGCGCGGGGTGGCGTGGGGATATGTTGTTCGCTGCGCCGCTTCCTGGAAATTTAGTCGCCATGGAGCCGTACACGGGAGTGCAGCGTGCATTTTGTGTCCGAGCGTATTACGAAAACAATAAATCAGTGATTACTGTACGACGTTTGTATCGGCATGAACACGGTTTACACGATTTAAGTGAAGTTCCAAACGCCAATGTGATACGAAAATGGATCAGAATGTTCGAAACAACCGGCTCAACAGTACCAATTACGGTTCGTGGTCGTTCAGTTTCTGCAAGATCAGCCGACATTGTGGAGCGCGTTCGTGTTTCAGTTCAGCGAAGTCCGCAACAGTCAACACGTAAGAGAAGTCAGTCTTTGGATGTCAAAAGAACAACTTCACGACGAATTTTGAAACGTGATTTGCATTTGAAGGCTTATAAGATTCAGATAGTCCAAGAATTAAAACCCGATGATGCCAATAACCGACTTAACTTTGTCAATTTGATGCTATAGCGGTTCAACAATTTCAAGAACGTGATTTTTAGTGATGAGGCAAATTTTCACCTTAATGGCCATGTGAACAAGCAAAATTGTCGATTCTGGTCCGAGACTAATCCCCGACGCTTGCGTGAATGTCCACTTCACAGCCCTAAGCTTGTCGTGTGGGCTGGGATAACGTCAACCGGTATTATTGGACCATACTTTTTTGAGGACGAAAGAGGGCATGCGATGACGGTTAGAGCGAACAATTATTGCAGCATGCTAGCAGACTTTTTGGTGCCAACTTTGCAAGAACTTCAAGGCAATACCTCGAGGATGTGGTTTCAACAGGATGGGGCCACATGTCATACGGCTAGGGTATCCACAGAGCTGCTGAAAAATGTTTTTCCTGGAAAACTCATTTCGAAAAGGGGGATATTGAATGGCCCCCACGTAGCCCCGATCTCTCTCCATGCGATTATTTTCTATGGGGCTACTTCAAATCGGTAGTCTACGAGAATAGTCCGACCAATTTGGAGCAGTTGAAGAGGAACATTATTCAGGAAAGTAACAAAATACCGAGAACAACTTTTCAACGAGTTTTCCAAAATTTGCGACTTCGGTTCCAAAAGTGTCAAGCAGCCGAGGGAAGCCATTTGGGCAACATTATTTTTAAGTCTTAAAAATTCCCGTGCTTCTACTTTTTAAAAATACAAATATATTTTTTTTTATGTTTCGTAGTTTGTTTTTAATTGAATATTTAAACCGACAACACCCTTATGGCCCACCCTGTAGAAGGGGTGGGAGAAAATTATGATAGTGTTTGAAGGAACTCTGCGTCATGAGAAGTGACGTATGGTGAACTAACGAATTAACTGAACGAACTTTCCGAACAACCCTATATATTGCAAATATCAAAGACTATTTTTATTTTTACTTTAAGAAATAACGAAATGAAATGTTCTACAAATAGGTTAATCGTTGAGGTGCAGTCTATTAATAACTGGACAAAATTGGTACAAATCTTATATGAGTAAATACGGGTATGTCCCAAGTTTTGCGTTTCATTTTCAATGAACAACTTCTTCATCATCCAATTTTGTATAAAGGGTTGCCCGTTAGGGACATGTAAATACTAAAATTGAATAAAACAAATTGCGAGATATCGGCGAATTTTTTTGATTTATGCGAAAAAAAAACTGTCAAGGAGCATGGCATTCTTCAAAAGATCGCCACGGACCCAATTTTTGACGACTCTTGCACATAAATCTCGCTCAATTTAAGCGACTCGCACTTGTTGTTTTTGGCTTATTGACATAGCTCTGCTGCAGTCGGTAAGAGTTTAGCACTACCTATGCCTTCTCAGCTCCCAAATCCAATTTACAATGGCTTTTGCACATAAATCTGGCTGAATTTGGGCGATGGCGATGGCTTGTGCTGACCGGTTGTTTGTGACTTATTAACATAGACCTGCAACTTAAGAAAACCTCACAAGGCTTAAGAATACCCCTCCATCAGTAAGCACAAAGCACTGTCTACGCCTTTTCAGCTCCAGAGTTAGCCGCATTTTGCACGGAAATAAATTCAACTTCCGACACAAAATTCACCATCTAACTGACTCGGGTTCTTATGGACACTCTCAAGGAGGCCGGCAATGTTTTCGACAACACTTGTGTTCCATTGACGTACAAGTGCAGGCTGAGTGTTTGCTGAAGAAGTCGACTCGAATTTAGCCACCAAAGGAAGGACGACCAAGAGGGTTGGGAAGGTCCGCAGGCATCATTATCAGAATATGATATTCATTTTATAGTAAATTTACTTTTATTTGCGCATGTTGCTCGATACCTTAATTTGACACAATACTTTGTCTTTTTGCCTGATAAATGAAAAATAGAACTACCAAAATCTGCCGCTCCTAATCAAAAAATCTTTTATAAAAAGCAAAACCAAGCTTTTCGTTATAATCCATATTTGAACTGTGTGCAAAACATCCGAATATTTTGTGTTCCAAAGAAGTCAAGCAAAGATGAAATTTAGAGGTTTCATTTGGAATTTGGGTAGTGTTTTATTCGAATTGAAATTTAGTCTGTTTTATTTTTTCAGTTCGAAAAAAAATTTTAGATCTTACGGCTTTCAATATTCGGAAGATATGTTTTCTTCTTAAAAAAGTTGAAGAATCCACACTTTTCCATACCTGCTGATCTTATATAAACTGACAACTGGCAGTATGAATATGCAATTGACAAAAGTTTTTCATGTCAAGAATTTATCGGGAATTACTACTCTATTCCTGGTATTTAGGAGAATTATCCAAGAAAATAAGGCACAATATTTTGGCTGTGACCTCATATTAATCAATAGTACCTTCCAAATTCCTCGATAGATCCCTTTCTAACATCGATATGCCTAATTGAAATACGAGTATAGGGGCCGGAAATCCGCAAGCTTCTGCATAAATAACATTTAAAGTCAACATATATTTTTATGTTCTCAATTATTTATATAAATCAATTTTGGACATGGAGAACGAGCAAAGAAAATTTGTGCTTAACATTATGACAAGCATTAAAATTCATGTAAAGCATCGATTATTCTTGGCGCCAAAACTACTTCTATAATGCAATGCAATTTTGCTCGATTTATAATGCAAATTTATTTCAGGACTTTAATTCTACATAACCACACTCTATTTGTTTACCTTCTTCGCAAAAATAATGCAAAATCTACTGCAGACCTTGAACCTTGGAATAAACTTTGAAAATTTTCTACTACTACGATCAGTACTACTATCATTTCTGTCTAACTGCTAAGCCCGCCAAAAAAACATTCCCTCTGTCTTTCGACGCCATAAAAGTATTCCAGCAATCTAAGAATTATTACTCCGTTTGCCAATAAAAATTCAATATTCTAAACAAATGCAGAGGCAAAGAAACCCAACGAAAAAAAAAACAAAAAGAACAAATCACTTCTATGCATTTGGATGAACAGCAGCAGTATCTATGCGTGTTTTCGAAGTGACGCTCTAGAAATTAGAGTACATGTCGCCAGTGACAAGTTCAAGGTATTTCGTCTTAGAGATTATTGACTTGCATTTGATTTCCAGAATGTTATGTACCCATTCATGTGCGTTTTTTGTTTTCCTTTATTTTATTTTTTGTGACAACAGTTTGTGCCCCCCGAATAAATATCGGACATTACAGCTGCATCTACGCTGCTGATGAGACTCTCATGCATATTTTTGGCTAAATTTCAGTTATACACTTGGCGCCACCGGCTTAAGAATGACGATGGAATAATCACAGACTTTTTCATCGGAATATAATGAAATTCTGATGCAAATGTCGAAAAAAATGCAAGTCCACAATGTGATATACTCGTATTAACAATACCCTACATAAGTATACGAATAGAGATTAACATAAGGAGGACTATGAGGACTATGAGTTGTCTATTTGCCACTAAATTGCATTATAGGCGAGTGAAAATTTCCTGATATTTTTCATAAAGCTCTCATGTAATTCTTCCTAACTTGGCTTTATCACCTTAATTGAAATAATATTTTCATTGATGAGTTTAGATGGATACATTTTTAACATAAAGTTACGAATACAGGGTGATTTCATAATCGTAGTTTTTTTTTAATCAAATAAAACACTTAAATTTGCATCATATATTGAAATTTTTTATTGGAATCGATAAATTGGTCTTTGCCATTTAATTTTTAAAGATAATTTCAAGTGAATGTTGTCCGCGTCTCCGTCTAAAAATGTTCCATTTCGTCACTTTTTCGAGCATTTCGGCCTGTATTCCACGAATAACGCGTGTTATGTTATCCTGTAAGGTTTCAATAATGTCCGGCTTGTCCACATAGACTATCGACTTGACATAACCCCACAAGAAATAGGCAAGAAGCGTTAAATCCCAAGATCTTGGGGGCCAACTCACAGGGCCAAATCAAGAGATCACCAAATTCCATTGTTTCACGAGCAGTGTGGCATGTTGCACCGTCCTGATGAAACCACATATCAATAAAGTTCAACTAAGTCAATTGGGGCAAAACAAAATCGCGTATCATGGCTCGATATCTTTCGCCGTTGACGGTAACGTTTCTTCCACGGTCGTCCTTAAAGAAAAATGGGCCGATGATACCACCAGCCCATAAACCACCCCAGACTGTCGTTTTTTCGGGATGCATCGATGATTCATGTATGCCATGTGGCTGTTCATCGCTCCAGATCAAGAAATGAGCCTCATCGCTGAACATAATTTTTCGATAAAACAGCGGATTTTCGTTGAGCTTTTGTAAGACCCCTTCATCAAAAATTAGACGTTGTGGTAGGTCATTCGGCTTCAGTTCTTGCGTGAGTTGTTTTATAGATTTTCAAACCCAAATTGTTGCTTGTTTTATGTCCAACAAAGTATATTTGGTGAGAAATTTGGAGATAACAGTACGAATTGTTGATTCAGCAGGTCAATTATGACGACCGTAAAATAGTCGTATCAAGGTCATATCGACGCACATTTGGCACAGAGCACGAATTTTGATAATAAATTTCAACGATTTGTAATCGTTGCTCGTTTGGCAGAGTATACTGTACAATTTTCACTTTGACAGATGGACGCCATTACCAACCAGTGCTGCCAAGCTGCAAAACTTAAATTTTTAAAAATTACCCTATATAAATCATTTGAACAAGTCAAATTTAAGCCTGAATAATACCAAGTCTGCATTGCTATCAGGGAAAAATTCTCAACAAATTTACAATAATATTCAAAACCTTTTGTCAAAAACAATATTACAGAAAGTAAAACCATATAAGAGTAAAGTTGGTCATTTTCCGTCCAAAAAAAAAATAATAATCCGCATTCTACTAAATCCTGTCATAAGAAAATAGCAAAAACTATACCCAAAATGCAGAGCCTCAAAGTTTTTGTCATTTTCTGTAACGAATACTATTGGGTTGACAAGAATTTTGTTTGGGGATTTTTTACACACAGGGTGGCGCACCAGTAAGAATTTCAAATAACTTTTTTAATCAATGTATTTCACTTATTTTATAATTTTTTTGTATAGAAAATTCAATTTTTTTATGCAACTAATTGATTTTGGAGACGATAGACTGTAAATGACCTCCATGCTCTTTCACCCATATGCGACACCTGATGAGAAAATTAATTATTCATTGCGGCCTGAAGGACCGAAATCGGATTCTCCTCAATTATTGTTTTAACGGACTGCTTTAATTCAGTCAAATGCCTTGGTTTCGTTATGTACATCTGTTGGTGACCCTGAGAGTCAGGGGAAACTATATATGTAGTTTCTGGATATTAATTTGTTTGGAAATTTCCACCGCAGCTCTGCCATAACCGGTCTGGTTATGTGTGTAGTTGCCCCATTTTGCTGGAACCATTTTGTATATATATATACAATACATAAGCCATGTACAGGGTGGCACACCTGTGGGGGAGACTTATGGGGACTGCTATTTAAAGATGTTAAAGCGGTTTTTTTACCTAAAACTGCGCTGTTTCAACAGTATTTAGTTCCATCAAGATAGAGCATCCGCACACATAGTCAAGTCAGTTATGACGGAGCTCCAACCAAAATTTCCATGCAAAATTATGTTCGCAAATTCGACTTTCCGCTGGCTCCAAAGGTCAGCTAAGCCGAGTGCGCCAAACTTTTTTTATGCCAAGCAAGGGGTGTGCAAAACGAAACGAAGGAATTTGACTGAACTGAAGCAGTCCATTGAAACAATAATTGAGACGAGCCCGATTTCAACCCTTCAGACCGCAATGAATAATTTTCTGATCAGGTGTCGCATATGCCTGAATGAGCATGGAGGTCATTTACTGACTATCATCTTGAAAACCAATTAGTTATATAAAATAAAATTAAATTTTCTATACACAAAAAAAAAGTTACCATCTTGTTGAAACGGATCCTTCAACATTTTTAAATAACGGTCCTCATTCGTCCCCGTTTTGTGTTTGTAGCACGACTTGCTCTCCAACCTGTTCATTATACATTTGTTATCTTTGAAATGTCGCAGCTTAGCTAATTTTTCAAGTTTAAATTTGTGATACGCCACAATATTTTACTTTTAGATTGTGATGTGAAAATGGGTTCACAAAGAAAGTATATTCGACATATAATTTTTTTACTTCAGAAAAGAGATATTTGTGACGTGTATGAATTCGATGCCAAAACTGATTTAAGAAATTCCATTTTAGAAATTTCACTCTGAAATACGACCATAGGAGCATTTGGTCAAATGATAGGTAGGTAACTACTAATTCAAACTAATTATCGAGTCGAACCGACATGTTTCTATTCAATAGATTGCAGTGAAATTTATTAAGAAGCAATCTGCATTATACCCAAGCTAATTGTGGTGTGGATCACATAATGAATATATCAAAATCCTGTCCTCAGTTAGGACAGAATTTAAGACAGAAATTTCTGTCAGGTGAACATCAAGCGAACGTAGTGAGCCTCTGATTTCCTGTACTGTGAAATATTGCTATGTATGAACGCACATTGAAAGAAGCAAAATTGTAATCTACTACAGCTTCGGCATAGAAATTGTACAGCAACTATAGATTTCTGCTAAACGTGACTGAATTTCGTGCTACTGAATAAAAGATACGAGGCAACGAATTAGAAATTGTAGGCGAAACAATTAATTAATTATTAAAAATTATATGATCCTCTTCAACACACTGTTGGAGATGATTATGAGGAAAGCTGCGTCTGGTACCATATGCATATGCAGATGACATAGACATCATTGGCAGCAAAATGCGAGATGTTACTGCAGCCTTCTACAACATTGAGAAGGAAGCAGCTAAAATGGGTCTGGTGGTAAACGAGGACAAACCAAACTTATTGGTTTCAACGAACAAAGAGTCTACTCGTTTGGGACGTTGTGCGAACGTTAACAACTATAATTTTAAAGTGGTGGAAGAATTCATCTACCTCGAGAATTTTCTACGGGCGGCGTATAATAGATAAGGATGTCTATACCAGGGAACACCATATAAGTGGCAATACAACATAATGGACTCACAGAGTCGTAAAAGATATTTGTTTAAAATACTGTTGGTACTTTAAATGCCTCTATCTGAGTGAATGTATCCTTTACTAAGCAGCAGATTGTAATTACGAGAACAAACAAATTTCAACAACTATGTTTTTTCTAAATTGGTAATACTGTACCAAATTTCATCATCATTAAAATCTGTTAGTTCTGTTTTGTATGGCTTAAGAAGTTATACTTCGTTTACGAAATGAAATTTCGGAAAGCATTAGACCACCTTGACCACTAAATCGAATATGTGATATTCAAAAACCATCGATTAACAATTAGAAACTTTGATCATAACATTAGCATTTCAAACGAATTAGATAACTCCATTTTTAACGAAATTTTGCATCTCAGAAGCGTCAATCCTCGATTGGTACCACAAATACTCAATTTTTGACTACCATCACGTTATAACGCTTATTATTACGATAAATAAGATTTGAATATCGCCAAAGTCGTTCAAAAATCAAAGTTATGTGGACAATTTGGTTATTGTTCGTTATAAGTTTCTTCCACCGGATCAAAACCACAACAAGGATTCGTCTTTTGCCAAAAGCTACCCTCGAAACTGCATCGAATTTATGGCCAGATAACTTTTGTTTTTTGCACCGCGATAATGCTCCATCTCACGCCACTTTGTTTAGATTTTTTTTCGAAAATCCAAGTAATACCTTTTATCAAATTTCTTAGATCTCTTGAGAGATTATCTGATTAAAGACACCATAACATTCATTAGCAGGCCGACTTGCCTTCACAGCGGTACAGAAGATTAGCTCAGTCCCAAAAATACAGTCCACAACCTACTCTAGAAATTTTCAACTGAGTCCAGTATCGATCATCACATCAAATTGATTGCAGCAATAATAACAACAGTCCATTTGCCCAAGTTGCATTCAATCAGCTTCTACTTCTTCATCCACTTTTATTTAAACTGCCTCGAGGACATCCTATTTAGTCGATTGAAGTCGATTTAACCGCAGCACTATCTAAAAGCCTTGCCAAAAGATGACTATTTTACATGCTTTGAAGATAGGGGCATTTCTGGCATAAGGGTATTGTGTTCGTTGGGACTACTTTGAAATAGATGGAATAGATTTCGAAGAATAAACGAATAACTTTTGAAATAAATGAAACAGATCATAATTTTCGGACACAGTAGTACAGTGTCTAACATTGCATTTGAGACAGATATTGCCCCTCTTAATAGACAGTCTTTATTTCTACCACTTCAATACAAAGTCCTGTAGAGTACAAACTACAAATATTTTTCGTAAAAAGAATGAGTTGAATGATCTGGCGACTGACATTGACATTTGCAATGCCAATAAATGTGATGTGATCGCAAAAAAATCAAAATATGCTACTGCAAATATTTAAATGCAAACTCGTACATAATCGAAAACTGCGTTTTGTGTTATTTCAAAGCAATAAATAAAAAAAAAAAAACAAAGTAACCAATCAAAAAAAAAATCTGATATAAATGATATTTGGACTGTTGAAATTAGAAATTCACTGACAAAACAAGTAAACAACATTTATTATGGTTCTACAACAAAACAAATTGAAATTGCGACTCGCATTTCGCATTTCTTGATTCACTTTGGAAAATTTTCCAATTTGCTAAAATCAAAACGTGTTTCAAATATTTCCTACGAAAGGAGGTCAGTTAAAGAGAGAGAGATACAGAAAAAGATGAAGGAGTAGTTGCTAAATGCATATCGTTTGCAGAAATTCCAATAGTCACACATATGTTTGACATGTGCCACGTATGCCTGTGGGTTTGTTAAAGGATTCCTATGTAACGCAAATAGTAGCAGTCATATGTATGGATGTTGTCAAAAATTGTTACCTCTCGTCGCTCCTACAGAGATGTGTGAGTACCTGATGAACACATAGGAGGCAATCGCTAGAGATTGTTAAAGATTGACCTTGTGCATGCAGCGTCGCATAATATCTTCTATAGAGAAATGCACTTCAAAGGATTGGAAATAACTGGAGAAGGCTGTTGGAGAGATTGCAGTATTAACTTAACATCTTTAGCTTTCAAAACCATATATGATTCAATTCATAGCTGTTTCTTTTTTAAATTTTTGTGTCTTAGGAATCTCCCAGTTAGTATCTTATATGGCTGTATGCTTTAATAGCTATTTATTCTGTATACAAAATATTTTTGTCCGAGATTGCGACTTTCTAATCCACAATTTCGAACACCTTAAGAAGGACAATATATTAAATTTCTTCTTTAATACAAAATATTGGAAAAGGAAACTTTATATGAAAGCTATCGAGAACAATCTCTTTAACAATCTCTAGCGATTGCCTCCTATGTGGTCATCGGGTATTCACATACATATCTCCGTAGGAGCGACGAGAGGTAACAATTTTTCACAAGATCCATACATATGGCTGGTATTATTTGCGTTACAGAGGAATCCATTAGCAAGCCCACAATCATACAAGGCACATGTCAAACATATGTTTGACTATTGGAATTTGTGCAAACAGTATGAATTTAGCAACTATTCTTTCATCTTTCACTAAATCTCTCCATAAGTGACCTCCTTTCGTAGGAAACATTTGAAACATGTTTTGATTTTAGAAAATTGAAAACATTTCCAAAGTGAATCAAGAAATGCAAAATGCGAGTCGCAATTTCAATTTGTTTTGTTGTGAAACCATAGTAAATGTTGTTTACTTGTTTTGTCAGTGAATTTCTAATTTCAAGAATCCAAATATCATTTGTTTACTTCGTTTTTTTTCATATATATTTCTTTCAAATAACACAAAACGCAATTTTTGATTATGTACGAGTTTGCATTTAATTATTTGCAGTAGCATATTTTGATTTTTTTTTTTTTTTGTTTTGCAATCACATCACTTTTTATTGGCATTGCAAATGTCAATGTCAGTCGCCAGATCACTCTATATACTGTTTGTCAAATTATTTTTGTAGTTTGTACTATACAGGACATGACACAATGATTAAAAGTTTCCTTGCGATCGTATTTTTTTATTACGTTGTGAATGTTTGTTGTGAAGTTTTGCAAGAGTTAAAGTTCTTCTTAGAAAAACCCTCTTTCATTATTTAAGACAATCCCTTTAATACAAATCATTTTCAACAACAAATATCATTTCTTAAAGAACTTCCATGGGATTTGCATTAAAGAGGTTGTCTTAAGTGATGAAACAGAAAACTCCTAAGAACTTAAATTTTTTTTTCTGTTAATATTTAACTATTTAAATGTTGTTTAGTATTATGATATGAATCAAATTTATCAAAATTTATCATAAAATCACACTCCCATTGCTTCATAAATACTGCTACAAAAGCACCCTAAAGTTGGCATAAAAATGTAGCATCCCTCCTCCTACAAAGTAACACCCGCCCTTGTTAAATTCATATACTCACATCCAAATTCTTAAACATTTCTGGACACAAAAAAAAACAAATATGAATGCAATCCCAAAACTAGCCGACCTAATAAAGCAGGCACAGAAAAGTTGGAACATTTTTCTTTCTTATCTTTCAACATAATCTCCTCTTAGTTCGATGCAGTTTTTCTAACAATATTTAATCGGTTCTATACCTTGTTTATAGTAAGAACTGTAAAACTCCTTACAATACTCGTAGTCATTAATCGCAGATTCCACATCTTCATTGTTGGCAAATCTTTTACCACCGAGCCATTTCTTCAAGTTTGGATATAGAAAATATTCCGAAGGAGCTAAATCTGGCGAATATTGTGCATGATGAAGCAATTCGAACTTTAATTCGTTAGTTTTGGCCATCGCAATAGTGGATGTGTTAACTAAAGCATTGTGTTCATAAAGCAACACGTTCTTTTTCGAAAAATGCGGTCTCTTTTCCATAATTTCAACACGTAAAAGCTGCTATAAATTAGCATAATATTCGTCGTTTATTCAGCGTTTTCCCTTTCAGAAGATTATCAATAAGACTAGTCCCATACGCATTCCAAAAACAGACGCCATGATTTTGCCTGCATATGCGGTTCCATATGCCTTCGCCTTCTTGGACACGATTCTCCCACTGCCACATTCCAGTCCACTGCTTTGACTGTTCCCTTGTCTCAGGTGTGAAATGGTGGACCCAAGTCTCATCCATGGTTATAAATCGCTGCAAAAATTCGGCTTTGTTGCATTAAAACATCGCCAATCTCTACCGCTCAACTGAAACATCTTCACGATGCTGTTTTTGCTCTATTGAAAGCAAGCGCGGCACTCATCTTGGGCACAGCTTTCATGCCTTCAAATCTTCAATCAATATACGGAGTATAGCACTTTTTGAAATGTCTATCATTTTAGCTAGCTTACGCACCTTCTGCCGAAAATCATCCAATACCATTTTGTGGATTTTCTTAAACGTGTCTGGTGTAAACACCTCAATTGGTCGACCACTATGGTGTTCGACTCGGCAGCTATTACGGCCTCGTTTAAACTCTGCTATGCAATATCTTACAGCGGTGAACAAAGGAGCAGACTCACCCAGAGTAGAATTTAGCTCGTCTTTAATATTGGTTGGATTAAGACATTTCAAATGAAAATAAATATAGAATTACATAACGGTAACCAATTTTTTCCATGTTTACAAATTCATTGAGATCGTTTATTGTTGAAGGCTGAAATAAAAATACTAAACAATGTGGCGCCTTGAATCTTAAAACATATATTTTATAAGATTGCAACTTTTCAACAAAATAATTTTTTTCAAACTACTGACATCATTTATACGTCAGGTCGGCTAGTTTCTGGACCGCCCTCGTAAAATCTCCATTACTTGAATTGTTCGTCTGCATATCGACAAGACCGTCACTTAAATAAAGATAGTATCAGAGCTCGCACCCACGATTATATGAACGATAGCCGCACAAACCAATTTTAATGCTACAGTCGGTCACTGTAGAATATTTTTATATGGATTCAAACAGGAATGTAAAAATTTTATATCTTAAATATTTGAATAGCAACAGTCAACAGATGATATTAAAACAAAATTTGATTTTCTTATTAACTAATCCTATCTCAGGCTCCCTCTAGCCCTTTCAATGAATTCGGAATTATCGCAATTCAAATTTGCAAAGTTCGCCGAACCTATTTTCTTCTCCTTCCTCCTCTCTCTCTCTCTCTCTCTCTCTCTCTCTATGACTATCTTACTATAAAAATCGTCACAGCACAACAACGGATCAGCTCCAACACCCCATTGTCATTCAAAGTGTATCACATTGAGGAAGACATTTGTGTGACTTGCCAGCCATGTCAGTCAGCTGCCACTGCAACCTGAGCCCATAAAACCTTTGCCACGTTTGTGCCCCTTATATATAGCATAATTTTAAGTTGAATATTCAGACAAAGTGTAAAAAGTAACAAGTACTTTTGCTATTGTTATTCATAATTTCTGTCGTTTGTTAATACTTTTAGGAAGTTGAATCTTTCGAAAAAATCGACACCAACCAAAAATAAAAAAAGACTGTGGAAAAAATCATGACAATATAAACAATACTTTGAGGAGAAAAAAAAAGAGAGATGCTAAACTGAACTGAACGATGAAAAGTTACAATAGCGATGCCAACACGGATAACTGAAGCAGAATCGAAATGCGCCCAAAAGAAAATGTCCGGCAAATTTAATAAGACAAATAAAAAAATAGTACGAAAATTTAATATTTCTGTGGTCACAACCCATAACAGCCTAAGTCTGTTTTCCAATATTTTCAGTACAGGAGTTTAAAGTTTTGAATCTTCACTGAAAATCAGTAGAAGGTGTTTTTTGGAAAACTTTGCTACAGTTTCCAAGGAAACGAATTTCTTTACTTAGTTGTTAACAAAAAAAATAGTTGTTTATCCTCGCAGTCAAAAGATATTATCGAAAAAAACACTTAGGCTCTTATGAATTGTTGAAGGAAAGAAAGTCAAAAAGTTCAAGTTGAGTTAGGCTATTATTCCAGATTAAATAAAAAACTTAAGTTTGGAGAAAGACCTTAACTCAATTTATGTTTATCAAAAAACGAAATTGTAATTCGGAATAAGAGCTTAACTCAAGTTAGGAAAATAAAATTGTTTCTTTATTTTTTTGGATTAACGACTTAAGTTGATTTAGGCAATGATGAAAAAATAATGTTTATATTTGTTGTAATCCTAAATTGACTTAGGCAGTTATGCCAAAACAGTCATTTAGAAAAATAACTTAAGCTATTAGGTTTTTTAGGATTAATTGCCTTCCTAGAAGAGATACAAACATGAAAAATTTAGAGCAAATAAATTTAGATACGCTGAATACGATGGTGCTAATAACTCAATTGTGTCCTAACTCGATTTAGGCTGTTACGGGTTGTGACCACAGATTTATTATTTAAAATGACAATACAAATGACTGTTTTGAACAGCCAGTTGTACGCTGTCCCACTGTACAGCTCACTGCGCGCACGTCTTCAGAACGCCTCACTTTAATTTCAACCAGACCAAAATCGGAGGTGTCACTAGTATTGTCATAGAGAAAGATTCAAAAATCTGAAGTCTTAAGTCTTGTACATAACACTTTTCCGTCTGCTGAATTCTATTTTCTATTCTATCCAATTTGAAAGAGCTCAGTCCCAGGGTGAGGAGAACATTTTTGCAATAATGTTATATCAGTTTTCTAAAGCAACATATTTTCAGACATATATTCCCATACGTTAGTTAGCCATAAGTCGTTAATAAAATACCTCCTTATTAGTTTTATGGCACTCAAGTTTCACTTTCATTCTAAAGTTGTTACAGTAAAGTTAAACAACAAAAGAATTGTAATTTTATTCTAAAATAATCTACTTATCTACCCGGATAGGGGTAGAAACCCATAATATTCAGTATTTAAGTATAAGGGAACTTCGAAAAAAGGACTCATTTTGAATTACCATCATATTTTGCTTACAGATCTACTGTCACATAAATGGTTGAAGTCGAAAATTTTAGCTTATTTTCAGGCACAGGTACTAAAATCTCGGCAGCTTAGAAAAATAGGTACATCACAGCATTCTTGCATGGTGCTTCTACATTCTTATTACATCTCAAATAAATGAACATTTACATAAAGATGGGTTACAGGTCCGAAGCGAATACATGACTTGAATAGTTTCCTTACAAGTGTAGTATAGTTATATTTAAGGCCTTCAACAAGATTCAATCGTCCAGGGATACAGAAACTTTCTACTAGAGTAGAAAGATAGAAATAGAAAGAAAAACAGACCCCGGCAATGTGAAAAATTTTCTACTGACTAAAAATTTAGTAGAAAAGAAGGTGTTTTTTATATCAAAATGCAACTTTATAATGAAAACATGTTCATAAACGATTCATTGAAAGTATTGCCCATTGCTAGCCGACTACTTTTTCCCATCTTTTTGACAAAACTCGAATTCCGTCACGGCAAAACTGTTTATTTTTTGAGGGTATTCACAAATCTAGCCATTGCCTGATGTCGTCATATGAGTGGAACTGCTAGTCAGCCAAACCGTGTGCCATCGAACGGAACAAGTGATAATCGGATGGCGCAATATCTGGTGAATATGGTGGATGGGGTAAGACTTTAGCGTTTCCAGGTAGGTTTTAAGGGGCTTGGCCACGTTCTAATGCTGAAGAATCACTTTTTCGTGCCTCTCCGCGTTTGATAGGCGTTTTTCGCGCGGAGCCGGCTCAATTGCATTATTTGGCGTCGATACCGATCCCCAGTGATGGCTTCACTTGGTTTCAAATGCTCCTAATACATAAGATTTATCTGGTACCACCAAATGTAGAGCATAACCTTTGCAGGAGAATATTCGGCCGAATGGACGACGTAGAGGCATGCCCGGGTAGCCAACATGACATTCTTTTCTTTGGATTCCTGTAATGAGTCCATTTTTCACCACCCGTTACAATACGATGAAGAAACCCTTTCTTTTTTTTGCCGCTGAAGCAGTTGTTCACAGGCGAAAAAACGACGCTCAAAACCCCTTGGCTTCAACTCATAAGGAATCCGAGTTACTTGCTTTTGAATCTTTACCAACACATACAATCGCTTGGAAATGGCTTAGCGGGTAACTCCAAATACTGAAGCAAGCTCTATTTGCGTTTGACACGGGTAACCATTAAACAATGCCGTCAATTCAGTATCTTCGATGGGTTTTCGTCTTAATTTACGCGAACGGTCAACATCGAAATCCCCGACTTTAAAGCGATGGAACCAATCTCGACACGTTGTTTTACTTAAAGCAGCATCTCCTTAAACGTTTTGAAGCTTTCGGTAAGCTTCAGCCGCCCTTTTCTTCGATTGAAAGAATAAAATCAATACTTCCCGCATATGACGATTATTTGGCACAAAATCATACATATACATATTCAGACAGCCAAAAAAATATGATGTCAAAAGAAAATCACTATTATATCGAAGCGGTATATTTACCATATGCCTAAGCTTGGCTCATAACGTTTAGGTTATGACAGAATCGAATAACACTTACAGCTGGCGCCATCTACTTGCTAATAGCGGGAACTTAGTTGCGCACCTAATATATTGAATTGAAACTGTTCGAAGATAGTTTTGAAAATAACGTGAAGTAAGGAAAAAAATGCAAAATTATGTGGAAATTCATGCATTGAAAGGTTCAAAAAATAAAATCTGTTTTGGATTAAAATTTCTTTCAAAATATTATTTAATTGGATGATAAATAATACGATAAATAATTCAGTAGGTTCTGGGCGATTTTTACATTTTAAAATTTTGGACGAGATTTCATTTTATTTTTCAGGACATTTTCCATATATTTTTGGGCGATAATTTGTAGGCTTATTTTAACATTTTTTTATAAAAAAAAGTGAAGAATCTGATATACAAATTTATGTAGAAATTGATGCATTGAAAAAAATATAATATTTTTTCGAAAAAAATTCTTTGATTGGGTGACAAATTATAGTTTTTATTTTTTTATGTCTTGTATTTTATGTGGACAATTTTTCATTTAATTTTAGAAGGAAATTTTATTATATTTTTTGGGCGAAAACTTGTTGGCCGATCTTTTTTTTTCTGTTTTGTTTGTAAGGAGGTGAGGAATTTCATATACCACATTATGTAAAAATTGATACATTGAGAAAGAATATAATCTTTTTTCGATTAACATTTCTTTCAAAATGTTCTTTGATTGGGTGACAAATTATGCGATAAATAGTTTTTATTCTTTTTTTACTTTATATTTTATTTGAACATATTGTCATTTAATTTTTGAATGACCTCTCATGTGATTACTTTTAGTGTTGAAATTCATTCAACAATTTTTCTTTATATTTTTTAGGACAGTTTTCCATTATTTTTAGACGATTTGTTGACCGATTTTTCATAATATTTTTATGTGTTGACAAATAAAATACAATATATTTCATATATGCAGATCTTGCTCTTGGGCGGCGTTTATAAGCAATAATGGTTGGCAGTGGAAAGACGAGTTTTTGTTTTAGATAGACTCCATATACATAGCAAAAAAAAAAAATTGAAGTACTTTTCAGGCAATCACTCTTTCGAGGCTTTCAAAAATGTTAAACCGAATCATTTCAAAATAGACAGAAGAAGTCTTTAATAATTTTAATTAATACCGAAATAGTGCTAATATTGCGACAATTTTTAAATATGCAGCAGAAAATTGGATTCTATTTATCATAAACTGATAGTAAAGACCAGAAGCTCTGAAAAACTGCTTCTATGGCAAAACCATGTTTAATTCGTTGCTTTCGAACCAAACTTAAACCTCTTTCAGACCCAAAAAAAAAAAATGGTTATTTTGCTACCTTTTAGATTCTTTCTTTACGCTGGGTAGTTTGGACTCTATATAACACCCGTGTGAATTTTTATTATTATTATTATTATTATTTCAAAAAAAAAAAAACAGTAATACCAAGCCTTTAAGGCCAAAAATGCGTATTACACAGCAATAAATTCTTGAGTATCTATAACACTCTTAAATCTATTTAAATAGATGTATAAATATATATACATATATATAAATCAATATTATCACCAATGTTGACTCCCCAGTCGTAATTACAAAAAGAAAAAAAATAATATTAAACAAATTAAAATGAAAGTTATATCGATCCTAATTATAGGTAGTAACAATGGCATACGAAGTCATGCAGTTATTAAATTTTCATTGAAGAAAAGTGTGCAAAAATTCTTGAACGAAAAACATTGTTAGAATAAGAGAATACTCTTAAGTCATTAGGCAAATGGTTCCAATATCGGGCAATCCTAATAAGGAAAGATCTTTCAAATGCTGAAATATTTATTGTAGGTACAATGATTTGTATATTTCTTGTCGAGCGTGAAAATTGAAACAATCCATATAGTGAAACAGGCACTCCACTTTTGACAACCTTACGATAATTCACAAAATTATTGAAAGAGCACCCTAACACTCTTTTCACATATACGGAAATGTGTTCACGCCTACGTACACTGAAAATGAATCTTGCAATTGCATTTATTGTCAATTTCAATTTCGAAACATTCAGTGATGTTGTTCCCGATACCACTTCTAGCCCATAAATAATTTGAGGCATTAGAAGCGCCCAAGCCAGCCTATATTTGATCCTAATCGTCAGATAAATATTAGTTGAGTAGAGGCTACGTAATACTCCATATACTTTGGAGCGCACAGAGTCAATATGAGTTTCAAAATTCAGCCTATTGTCGATCACAATACCTAAGCATTTAAAACTATCAACAAACTCAATTCTCCTGCGCCCCAAATATATGTTATATCCTGCATTACTATTTGGGCAGCCAAACGAAATAGCTTTAGTCTCCATAGTGTCCATTGCACAGTGCAGTCGAGGCAATAATTTATTTTATTCTCCAGTGCATCAGGAAAATCTCGATCACCATTAAAGTACAGTAAAATGTCATCAGCAAATAGGAACGCAGAACAAATTCCATTATCTAAATAATCCATTAGATCATTAACATAAAATGAGAAAAGAAGCGGTCCTAAAACCGAGTCCTGCGGCACACCCAAGATTAGAGCCAAGACATTCGAATTTCTTCCATTCAAATTTACAAACTAAAATCTGTCACACAAATAAGACAAAATGAGTTTGCATGCCGAGATAGAAAAGTTGAACTTATATATAAGTTTCTTTATCATCCTTTTGTGACATATGGAGTTGAAAGCCTTAGACAAATCCAAAGAAACCAGAACACTATACATGTTACGATTTATGTCCTTCCTGATGGTATCAGTTAAAGACAAAAGTAAATTTGTTGTATTATAACCCCGTCGAAAAGCGTACTGATTTTCAATAATTTTACCCCCAGATTGGGCCATAATTTTATCTTTCAATAAGTGCTCAAAAACCTTAGATAGTACAGGGAGAATAGAAATAGGCCGCAAATCATCAGGCCCATTTACAGTAGCAGATTTCGGTATAGGAATAACACGGGCAGTTTTCTAAGCTTGTGGAAAACAGACGTTGTCAAAATAGAATTCATTAAATTTTTTTTCTTTTTCTTTTCGTTGGACAATTTTGACTCTGTTTAACACTCATGCCAATTTGGCAAGCTTTGATTATGATTATATTTTTTATATATTTAAAATAATTATTTTTTTTACATATTTTATGCATACTTTCGATATACACTAAAAATCGCATTAAGGACTAAGCAGTTTTTATGGATATAAATTTTTACTTCTTCAATCCGAATAAAAATTAATTTTGCATAAATATTCGCTATCTAATTACCACCATTTAGACTTGTATTTCTTCGCGAGGGTATTCTAAACAAAAGATATACACCTAACAAACAAAGAAGACGAAAGAAAACCTAATGACAATTGTTAGACAAATAAAATATTATTATGATAATAATTGTAATATTTTTTTTTCTTCCTCCACCGAATAGAGGAGCAAAGAGGCACAAACGATCCCCGCATAAAGCTCCAATATGCAGATCCGTTAAATAGAGAACAACAGCAACTGCTAACAATAACAATTGGCAACAAAAGTATCCATAGCGGCAGCACCAACAGCAGCTCTGGCATCAGTAACGGTAGTGAACCTCGCTCAGCAGTAGTCGTTCCAAGTCCCTTCCATGCCAGTAGTCTCGACTGGCAGTGGAGTAGTCCATGTTATTGGAAGAAAAACAAAACTTCTTGTGGAATAGAAAACAAAAACAACATCTCCGATTACGTACACTGGAGTAGTACCCTCGGTGGAACTGCCTACCTAGTAACCCCTGTGAACCCCCCTCTCCCACTCGCACTGTGCCACGGCACAGAGGGATAGTAAACAATAAATGAATGCCCTTAAAACAAATTATTAACGAAATTTTTAATGACAAACTTTTGATGCGATGTCACGATTTTCCAAAGGTGTAGTTTGTCTTCTGTTTTCAGGTACCAACTTTTTTTTAACAGTTTGTTATTCTTCGTTCATTCATTTTCATCTTCCCCAAAATGCTTCAGCAAAGTATCCATTTGAATGGAGATTTAGTGGAAAATAAAAAGGGCGAGAAGCGAAGTAGTTGAAATACTTTTTCTCACGATTTTGTTACAATTTTTTATTTTTCCTTCTTAGTTTCCTCTGAACAATGAACCTCGTACAAGAGAGATGAGTAAAGGAATCCCGTGGCAATTCTATGTGGAATAGATGGGAGGAAATTTTAATAAAAAGAAATTCAAATTAGCGATCATTCTAGAGGCATTATAAAGGAAGTTGTAGGAAAATCTAACGAGCGGAAAAGAAATTTACACCCATATAGTTAGCAGTGGAAAAATAATTTACAAATGATGTGGATGACGTTTCAATATGTAACATGTAAAAAAAACTAGTCATACAGTGGAAAGAGCAGCCGTTTTATTTGCTCTCGGAAAGTTTACATTTCGAGATGTTCTTTCATTCAGTCAAAGATTGAACCCATTGGAAAGGGGACCGTTTTTCCAAGGAACTCTGACTGCAAAAGACACTCGCTAATAAAAATTAGTCATTTTAGTTTTTAGTTGGATATAATCCACCCATAAATAAACTAATCGAAATTGTTCTATTTGTCCTTAGCAGGATAGATGATTTTATTCAAGCAATGGAACGAACAACAAATCGAAGAAAACATGTTCATCTGCCTAGCTGGACGGATGGTGTACCCAAAAGTAGAACTGTAACCTAACAAAAATATGGTTGTGATCTTACCTCCTTACCTTACCTTATTGAAAATTGGCAAGATTAACATAATGGTAGATTTGGGGGAAAACCGTAAAACATTTCCAATTTTGAATTAGTACTGTGAATTGATTAAATATTTAGTAATAAAAATTTGAATATGAAAAATTTTGGTCTACCTCTTCCAGTAATATGCATACTACCCAAAGTTGGGTTTTTTTTGGTATCCTATAAAAGATACCGGTATATGATAGCTTAGCTTAGCAAAATTAGCTTGACAGCATTGCTATTTATGAAATGTTTATTAATTTCATTTTACTGAGTTAGTGACCAAATAGTATTTCTTCTTTTTTGTATATATATACAGTTGAACTTCTTTAACTCGAATCACTATTATCCCAAAATAAAATCCGACTTATGGAGAATTCGAGGAGATTTCGAGTTATGGAATTGCATACATATACTGTACATTTGTTAATTTTTAGTCTTAAGAAAACACACGCCCTGCATTAAAATTCAATCAGTTTTATTTCAAACATACATACATACACAGATATATTTATTTAAAATATGTTGTTATTTTTTGCTGAATGGGTTCTTTTTTGTCGTGAGTATGTATAGGTAGTAACTCTATTTTATTTAGCGCTTTATAGTGCTCATGTTTGTAAATACAAGTATAAATTGTTTAAGGAATCCTCCACAGTTTTTCTGGATGGTTTTCTAATAACTTCTTCCACTGAACCCTCCTCATCACTATCTGATAAGCTTTCAGTATGAGTTATTAAATGGTTAGAGTACTGTTGGACTATATCGTCATCTGTAGGATAACATGATATAACAACATCATCATCATCAACTTCAATGTAATCGAGAAGAGTCCCATTGGAAGTTATATGATTCAAACTTAGCCAGGCTTTATAGTTCGCTTCCACAAAGTTGAGATCTTCATTAGGATTGCTTAAGAACATTAAAGGTATGTCATCCTCTTCGAGAAAAATTCGACATACAGAAGCTTGTGCCATCATTTTTATTTAAGTTATGGAGAAATTCAAGTTATGGAAGTTCGAGTTATGGAAGCAAACCTAAAGGGAATTCACCACATAAGCGCTCTTGACACTAAATTTGCTTCGACTTAAAGAAGATTTTAACTTATAGAAGTTCAAGTTAAAGAAGTTCAACTGTATATATATATATAGAGTTATTTTTTAAGATGTAGGTTTTTCAGGTTGGCAGCACTGGTTGGTAATGACGTTTAAATGTCATCTGTCAAAGTGAAAAGTGTACAGTAAACTCTGCCATTTCATCATGGAATGACGAATGACCTACCACAACATCTAATTTTTGGCGAATGGACCTTACAAAAGCTCAACGAAAATCCGATGTTTAAGCGAAAAATTGTGTTCAGCGATGAGGCTCATTTCTTGCTCAACGGATACGTAAACAAGCAAAACTGTCGAATCTAGAGTGATGAACAGCCACATGCCATACATGAATTACCGATGCATCCCGAAAAAATGGCAGTCTGGTGTGGTTTATGGGCTGGTGGCAACATCGGTCCATTTTAAAGAAAGACGACCGTGGAAGAAATATTACCATCAACGGCGAATGATATTGAGCCATGATATGCGATTTTTTTTTTTTGCCCCAATTGGCTGAGTTGAACTTGGTTGACATGTGATTTCATCAGGATGGTGCAACGTGCTACACTGCTTGTGAAACAATGGATATATTGAGGGATGAATTTGGTGAGCAGTTTATCTCTCGCTTTGGCCCTGGAAGATGGCCCCCAAGATCTTGCGATTTAACGCCTCTTGATTATTTCTTGTGGAGGAGGGGGGTTATGTCAAGTCGTTAGTCAATGTGGACAAGCCGAACACTATTGAAGCAATACAGGATAACGTAACACGTGTTATTCGTGGAATATAGGCCGAAATGCTTGAAAAAGTGACGAAAAATTGAACCTGCCGAATGGACATTTTGAGACGGAACCGCGGACAACATTTACATGAAATTATCTTTAAAAATTAAATGGCAAAGACCAATTTATCGATTCCAATAAAAAATTTTAATATATGATGCAAATTTGAGCGTTTTATTCGAATTTTAAAAAAACTACAATTATTTCATATAACTAATTGATTTTGAAGATGATAGACTGTAGATGACCTCCATTCTCATTCACGCATATGTGACACCATCTTGTGACAAACAGCGGGAACTTAGTTGCTCACCTAATATTATATTTATTTTTGTTATATTATATAGAAAATTCAATTCTATTTCATATAGCTAACTGATTTTGTAGATGATAGACTGTAAATGACCCCTATGCTCTTTCCGTATATGTGACGCCATCTTGTGACAAACAGCGGGAACTTAGTTGCTCACCTAATATTATATTTATTTTTGTTACATTATAAAGAAAATTCAATTCTATTTCATATAGCTAATTGATTTTGAAGATGATAGACTGTAGATGACCTCCATTCTCATTCACGCATATGTGACGCCATCTTGTGACAAACAGCGGGAACTTAGTTGCGCACCTAATATTCTATTTATTTTTTTATTGTATATATATTGTTTGCCATCTATTGGCAAACAGCGGAAACTTTGCTGAACACCTAATATTTCATTCATAGAAAATTCAGTTTTATTTCATATAACTAATTGATGTTGAACATGATAGACTGTAAATGACCTCCTTGCTCATTTCCGCATATGCGATACCTGACCACAAAATTATTCATTGCCGCCCGAAGGGTTGAAGTCGGGATCACCTCAATTATTGTTTTAATAGACTGCTTCAATTCAGTCAAATTCCTTGGTTTCATTGTGTACATCTCTTGCTTGACATAACCCCATAAAAAAAGTCTGGTGCAGTCAGCTCAGGTGGGCTTGGGGGCCAGCGAAAAGCGAGTTTCTGGATATTAATTTGTTTGGAAATTTTTGTTGGAGCTTCGCTATAAATTGCCTGGCTATGTGTGCCGCTGTTTCACCTTACTGGATCCAAATGATGTTGAATTGTATCCGTCTTCGGCGCAATTCTAGGTAAAAAAACTGCTTCAACACTTTTAAATAACGGTACTAAATTATTACATTTTGTATTTGTAGCACAATTTGTGGGCTACCCAACATGGGCCTCGTCGACTGGACTCCGATATAAAAATTAGAAAAAAGCATATCACATTTGAAGAAATTTGCGAAAATCGCTAATTTAAAATTTTTCATACCTAAGCAAAAACGTATGACGCAGCTGAAACCATAAAATTTAACTCAATTATAAAAAAAATATATCTCGGAAAATTCGAAAATATGATTTAAGAAAATGTTTTGGTTTATCAGATATCATGGAAGACAAATGCATAACTCACTAGAAATTGAATATAAACAACGAACATAATTTTTCGAAAGGTATTGAAGAGTTCTAATTATAATAAGTACTAAATGATAGTAATAGATACTAAATGAAACAAGCTTTTCAAAAAGCAAAAAATTCACCACCATTTTTTTTAAATCCAATGTTTTTACTCGCTTTAGATCTACGACTGCGAGCGGTGGTAATCAACAATTGTTTCGTAAGATTGAAAAAAATGAGGGAGAAATTACGGAGGTTAAATTGTGTTTAAATTGGGCGAGGAGTTTAGGAATAGTAAATAGCGAGTTCTCTTTTCTGGTTCTGCCAAAATTGGATGCTTCGCGAGCTGCTGCAGATTGAGACCTAACTCTCAACTCATTTCTTCATCACAAAGTGACAAGATCATCGGGTGAAAGGTCACTGCTAGAATGCTGAGGTGAAAGCTTCTTTCCTACAGAATTGGCCATAGGAATTAGAATACTTAAGAATTATAGTTCATTAGTTTCTACACTAACAGCATTTGTTATCCCCTTTTCTAATAAATTTTGTGTTGTGAGGCATCAAATTAAGGCTGGATAAGAGTGTATTAGAATATTGGATTGAATTAGGATAACTTATTAAAAGTTTATGCTTTGTTTTGCTCTGGGTCGTTTTTGTTAATTTAATATTATGCATTAGATTAGAAATTTCAATTAAAACTGTGGATAAGTATTCACCTGACTGATCTTTCCGTTCTCGTTTTCATCAGAATTCTAAATGACAGCTCTCAAATTTATTGAGACTTTTACAGTAAACAAAATTTTCATAGAACATTGTCCCAATTCATAACCCGGGTAAGACAAAATTCAATTCAATTTATCAAATTTGATTTGTTATTTGATATTTAACGGGATTCCACTGTGTACTACCTGAAGTTTATATTAGATAAGACTGAAAAGAGCTGAATGCGCTGTAAAATTGTTAAACAATGTAACGCAAAATTCCGAACAGTTTATTAAAATACAAATTAGATTCTAGAAAGAAACATTCTTAGAACTGTAAAAATAAATTGTGAGAATCATGCACTCAAAAAATGTATACCTCATATTAAAGAAATTTTATTTGTAGAATCGAAAATACTAGGAATATCCTTCCAAAAATTTGACAGTATATCCTTAAAAGTCTATACTTTCGAAATATCAAACAAAAATCGATTTTTTCCAAAATTCTAGACTACCGGGACCCCTTAATTTCAGGAAAAATTAAATTATATGTCATGTACATTTTTAACAAATTTGTAAATTTTTCCCTCAATTAACTTTTTTGTGTTGTGTTTTGTCTGAATTCCAATTTTTTTTTTTTTTTTTTTTTGAAAATTTTACACCACCGGGACCCCTTAATTTAAGGAAAAATGGAATAATATGTTATGTACATTTCTCACAAATTTATAAATGTTTCCTTCAATTAAGTATTTTCAGTCGTTAATTTCAATATATTTCCTTGTCTTTGAATTCCAAATTTCATTGGATTGGATAGTTTAGTAAATATTTTCTTAATTTGATGAAATTCTGAAGTAACAAGAAGTACAAATTTAATTATTTTTAATTTATTTTATTTTATTTTCATTTATTTTATTTTATTTAAATTTTTTTTTTTTTTTTAATCAAAAAATGTTCGATTCTCAATGGAAGCTTCAAAATATCTTTAGAAACAATTATATCTACACTACATCCCAGCACTTATTAACTATTGCGGAAGTTTGGGACAGATGAAGGAACTTGCAAGTACCCCCTCCCATCCTATGTTCTTTTTCTCGAAATTTAACAGATTCGATCAGAAGAAAATGTTTAAGATAACGTTATCATATACAAGATAAATAATATATTTTTTATATAATACAGGCATTATTCCTTTGAAAACTGAGTTATATTTACAAGTTGAAATTTTGTGATTTCCTTATTTCTCGCATGCTGTGTTGGCTGCTCTCGAAAAAAAAACACACACGTGCTGAAATTTTTATCTCGCATGACATTCTTTTGCAAGACGTTGCCTTTAGAACACGTGACGAACTATTTTGTTTCAAATGCCCAAATAAGCAAACATTTTTCCCACAAAATAGCCTTCGGAGATTTCCGTATGTTCGAAAAGTCAACGGGAATAATTTGGTAAATACTTAACATATTTTACGCTTAAGGAATAAACTACTAATCAGTCGTTGTTAAAGTGAAACATATGTGTGATGTTGCACATAAATAGCAGAAAGGCGCTTGAATCGAATCTACTGGTTTACTAGCGAACGTGCTTAATTTATGTTTTTCTCACTTTTGCAGGCTGTTGCGGTAAAACTATGAGAGCAACTGAAGGCACATATGTTTGCAAGACCGCGTTAATTTTGGCACGTTCTAGAAAACAGGGCATATGAGATGTCTTAAGGCTAGAAAATATTCATTTTAATTAAGTATAATTTCAACGAGGAAAAATGTTGGCAAGTTTTTTTTTTTTGGAAAATTCTTAGATAACTGAAAAGTGTCCAAATATTTACTAAATATCCAACCCCGATTAATATACTAGCCCACTGTCTTTCTTTTCATTTGTACGCAAAGCATATCATCCAAACTTCATATGTAACGACCTTCTTGATGATGCCCTGTTATAATTACAAAGAATGACTCCATACCTTCAGGTAAACTTTAAAAGCAGTTACAAATCTAGAAATTATTAAAATCTATTCAAATCTTGGCAAAGTAATTTGGTGCGAAGAAGATTTGGTGAGGCTTCTTTTATTCAAATACCGTGTTGAACGCAGTTAATCCTTCGTTCCCAAGAATTAAAAAAAGAGTTTTGTAAAGTAAATTAAGGTATGAATTTGAAATTAAATTGGAAAATGAATTTGATAAAGTAAAGTAAATTAATTAATTATTAATTAAATTGTATTGTTTTGAATCAAAATTGCATTACATCAAGTTACACTGAATTAAGTTGAATTCCACTAAATTGCTTATATGAAACAGTTTGTAAATATTGTAAATTGTAAAAATTAACTAATTATTTGCCTGTGTAAGGGCCCCTTCAAATAACCATGTAACTATAAAAACCCCTATTTCGTTACGCCCATATGGCAACCCAGCGGGGTACGGAGGTCTCTTGGTTGAAATCAGCGGGATACTTTTTCTTCTTTTTCCGCCAGCCGCTAACCAGACCATTTCGCCAGCCACCCTCAACATATGAATAAAACCTGAAATAATGTAAGTTAACCGTTATGTTTTCCTCATCTCCATTACGAAACCCCCTTGTAAGTATACACATCCCGCTAAGAACCTTAGTTCTTCCACAAAACCTCCAATCTCTCTCCCGGAACCTAGGTTCCAAATTAAATCTTCAGATCAAATCTGACATATTTACTCGCTAGCATTTGCATCGACATTTACAATTTTACATACCGGATTACCCATTCTTCGTATTCAAGTAGAGTTAAATAAAACACACATAAGGCTATGATTTTGATGATCATTATTATGCTTAGACCTTGCCATTATGTACGAAATACCATGCCATTTAAATGACCGCCTCTGGATTGGATGCAGCAGTGGATCCTTTTGAGGTAGTCTTGGACTACTCTCTCGCATACTACTTCGGACGGTACTTCGACGATAACTTGACGAATGTTTGTTTTCAAATGCTCCACCGTCTTTGATGAAGCCCCACAAAAAATCCAGTCTAACGGCATCAAATCACATGATCCTGGTGGCCAATTGATGTCGCCAAAATGTGAAATTACGCCTTCTCCTGCAATAAAGCTAAAATCGGTCGTGTTGTGTAGCTCTTCGCACCGTCTTGTTGAAACCACATATCGTAAAGTTTATAATTTTCAATTACAGACAAAAAAAAAGCCACTAATCAAACGACCATAGTGCTATGAACTGAAATTCGAATTCTTCGCTACACTTTCACTAACAGAAGCGATATTTTCGACAGTGTTTTGTTAAATTTGCAAATTTTCATGAGATGAACCACACAAGACTTGGTGAGTTCATCCAGTTACAGTCCCAAGTTAAGACACATGAAGAAACTACAAAGTGCTACATTTCAGCGAATTTCTACAGATACAAATTAATGGAATTAGCGAATTTATGCAATTACAGTCCTAAGTTAGAGCATAGTACAAAAATACAGGGTGCAAATTTTGAATGGGTTAATTAAGTTATTCGAAAAGTTATTATAACCAGTGTAGAAATTTTTGTCAGGTGAAGTGATTTACATGTACGAGAACTATCAGTCAACGTCATTATGCGTTGCTGCAAAATTTTTAACTATACCGAAAGGGGCGTGGTTCCTATCACAAAAT
>JAHXMU010000126.1:421089-450894 GCA_019455685.1 Philornis downsi
TTGCTGTTGACTTTTGTACTCTTCATCACTGCAACGTGCCTCATGGAGCCAGAGTTGCCATAAGCCACAAATAATGGTGGTAAATGTTCACAAAAAATTATGCAATATGCAAAAAATTAAAAAAAAAAAAAAAAATTTTAAATAAATCGAAAATTAAAAGTAACTTTTGTTATTTGATTTTTTTTTTTTTTTTGAAAACTAGAGTGTTATTAAATTAAAATGAAACAGTTTTTAAGGGCATGACATGTTAAAATTTTGTATAACCTACAAAATATTAATATTTTGGCCAAATATTGTTGGCAAAAATTGTAAAAGAAATATATGAAACAACTTCAACATGAGTTTGGTGTTAGTTCTTTTACAGTAAAGGTTTTTGAGGAATATTTTTATAGAATATTTCAAAAACCTGTCCCTCATTGTATAGGTAGTATCTCATTTTAGCTCATTTTCCAAATAGATACAGAAGTGAATACTACAACGGTAGTTACAGCAATTAAAATATTGTCCAAAAATGTTACTCAGAAAATTTCACCAAAAATCGTCGTAGACTAAAACACCGTAATATTATTTTTTTCAGAATTCCTAAGAAACAAAGGTTATAATATCTAATTTGAATTACATAAAATACAACAAAATTTTCTTGATTTTTTTCCACTTTGAATACATGTGTGAAATAGCTATTAGTAGCTTAGATCAATCAATAAATCTCAGCCGATTTCGATATGGGAAAATACGATCAACAGTGGCAACTTAGTATACACACATATACGAAACCTAACCGTATTTGGTTACATTTTTATAAGAAAACATTGACCAATTTTCTAAAATAGGGCTAAATTTGTCGGATTTATGTGATAATAAATTTGAATTTATATAGACGCATGGAACGTACACAATTCAATTCACCATGGCGATGCTTTTTAATTGAATGACCACAATTGCGTCACGACAATGGTCCCAAACTTTTTGGTTTCCAATGAAACGCATTATTAAAACGTTTACAAAAGACAACAAATCTTCTGAGAGCAAAACAAATGTTCTAAAAACAACGCATTAAATGGGTCATTCCGGTAAAATTGCTTCAAAGGATTTTTTTCGTACTCTGTCCTGGACTGCCAATAATTATCTAATCAAAATATTGTCAAAACAAAATAAAAAACCACAGTGTTTTCTCAGTTCCAAAACTAAAAATATATAGGTACATTTAATTACCAATTCAAAACGAAATTTCTTATCCGAATCGAAGTAAAATAAAACAATTTAGGTAAAATCAATAAGAATAATTTGTTGCTATAAAAAAATGCACTTACCTTTTACACCAGTAACTCGATTGTCATCCATCGAAGTAACCATCTCAACAGCAACACTAAAAACTACAATTGCTCTTCCCCACTCACACTCTTTGTTCATATCGTTATATTGTTGTGAATACTTCCCCACTGTTTTATCATTATCATACATTTGCACTTCAGCTGAATCTCTCAATAATGTTGATTTTCTTCACACCACATTCGCTCGCACAAACAAGCACGTGTGTTGCGGCCACTACATTGTTTACTTCGGACAATTCATCGATATTTTGCGTGGTTTTTTCACAATGAAAATCATAACAATTTGCAGAAACTTCTTACTCGATTTTTACAACGTTAATATTGCCTATCGTTTAAAATTTAGCATTTTCTTATTGCACAATTTATGAACTTTATTAAGATGCAAAAATTACAACAATATAATAACTTGCAGACCAAGTTTTTGTCCATGAAAGAGAGACTGTTTTTATAAAGACCGAACGAGAAAAGTTAAAAGCGCCAACTGAATTGTGATAGAGAATCATGATGCAGGGTTACCAGAACCTTGCAAAACAATTATGCTAACGTGTGATGTCATGGCCGTTAGGTTTTTCAGTCTAGACTGCTGCTCCAATTGTTCCCCTGTGACTCTTTGATAAAAAAAAAAATGCAAAATGCAAGAATGCCTGTTTTGTGTTTCTTTTGTTGAAAATCTGAAGTGGGTCGTTCTGAGGCCAAGTACTAGCCAGGAATATGCCTATAAGACTTGTACAAAATTACGTAATAAAAAAAAACAAAATACACTTGCTCGAGTTTCATGCATACACGGAAATAATTGCAAATGCCTAAAAATTTAACTTTTTATTTTTATTTACCTTATTCTTGTACACAAAAATATGTAATTTAGTACAGCTTATGCTAAAAGTCGCATCGGAAATAGCAAAAATTCTGAAATTTCACAGCAAAAAATATGATAAGTAAAATTTTGCATCATTTGTCAAACAAACAAACAAACAAAATATCCAGCGTTACAAAATATGGCAAAAAAGCATAAAATACGGAAAACTGGTAACACTATTTTCACACGTTCTTCGGTTACTAGACGACCCATATTCGTAAATAAGTAATACTTCAGATTACATGTATTTAACAGCTGACAGCCTTGCTTTGGTGTTGGAACCACTAAGGGCAACCCTGTACAATGTTTGATGAGTACATAAAGTTTAGATTTTCATATTTTAATGCATAAACTAATACAATACCATCGCTTTTTTGCAGGAAGTTAATCATTGATTGTTGGAAAAAGTTATGTGTTTTCAAAATACTTAAAATACTGTCTGTACACCGAACCGGTAAAAATCTCCATCTTTTAAAGCTACCCAAAAACCGGCTCAATTTTGGGCTTCCTCATATGATGTGAAGCGTCGTTCAGAAAGGCCATTCGTCCCCAACTTCTCCTTCTTCCCTTTTTCCGAAAAAATTTGTTAAGCCACCATCTTCTGTTCTATTTCGTAAATTTAAGCAAATTCTTTGTAAAAATTGTCAAAATCATTTTATGAGTCGATCAAAACTAGGCGTAGCTCGAACACTAATGACGTTTGGTACAGGCGTATGTTAGAATGCCATCTGCGTAATTTAAACTGAAAACGGATTTTACTTTTTTTTTAACACGGTAGTAATACACCAAACTAACAAGCTTTTCAAGTGAAAATTTATACTTTTCAATACATTTCATTTCATTTATTTAAATCTATGGAACAAAATTTCCTTACAAGCTAGCAATGGCAAAACAGTAATTTTTTATATTATTTAGGGTAATTTTCTAAGATATAAGTTTTTCATGTTGGCATCACTGGTTGATAATGGCGTCAAAACGTCATCTGTCAAAGTGAAAAGTGTACAATATACTCTGCCATTGCATCATGGAAGGACTAACAAACGTGCAACGATTGCAAATCGTTGCAATTTATTATCAAAATTCGTGCTTTGTGACAAATGTGCATCGTTCGACACAACCATTTTATGGTCGTCATAATCGACCCGCTGAATCAACAATTAGTGCTGTTATCTCCAAATTTCCCACCGAATTTTCTTTGTTGGACATAAAACCATCGACTCGCATGCGTAGAGTGCGTATCAAAGAAAATATTGCAGCCGTAGCGACCAGTGTTAATGACGATCGTAAAATGTCAATTCGTCGCCGTTCTCAGCTATTGGGCAAGTGTTACTCAACTACAAGGAATTTTTTTTTTTTTTTTGTCTCATTTGGTTGAGTTGAATTTGGTTGACATGTGATTTCATCAGGACGGTGAAACATCCCACACTACTCGTGAAACAATGGATATGTTGAGGGATGAATTTGGTAAGCAACTTATCTCTTGATTTGGCCCTGTAAGTTGGCCCCCAAGAATATTGGAATTTAACGTCTCATGATTACTTATTGTGGGGTTATGTCAAGTCGTTAGTCTATGTGGACAAGCCGAACACTATTGAAGCCTTACAGAATAACATAACACGCGTTATGCGTGGAATACAGGCCGAAATGCCCGAAAAATGACGACAACATTGGACCTTCCGAATGGATATTTTGAGACGGAGCCGCGGACAACATTTACACGAAATTATCTTTAAAAATTAAATGGCAAACACCAATTTATCGATTCCAACAAACATTTTTAATACATGATGCAAATTTGAGTGTTTTATTCGATTTTTAACAAAAACTACGATTAAAAAATCACCCTATATATGTATTTTATATTATATATATAAAAAATTGAAAATAGAATTATTTAATCTTAGAAATCTTTTAAGATATAAATGAAATAAATATTGAGATGAGTCAAACTTTATGAGTTGATTGGAATCTTGATTTAAAGCAAAAATCCACGATTCAGAGTTATGTTTCTCAGAAGAAGTAAAGCGCGGAGGTTATATCAAAAATATCGTATGTGTTCGCCGAAGAGACCTAGGAGGAACGTAAAATGGAATCTGTACCAAAAGATTAGAACAGTCGATGTAACCATATCGTAACCATATATTAAAAACAAATAGCGCTGTCTGAAAGTTAGACGATATTCTAATGTCTGTAGTCCACCTTGCGCTTCCCACATAACAGATGCCATAACCTTGCCTGTAGACGGACCGTCTTCGCCTTCTTTGGATAAAATTCTTCTATTCCAGCCCAGTGCTTTGACTGTTCCTTTTTTCACGTGTGAAGTGATGGACCCGTGGTTATAAATCGACACAAAAATTCGACTTTGCTGCGGTGAAACATCGGCAAACTCTACTGCTCTACTAAAACATCGCTGTTTGTACTTTATAGAGAGCAAGAGCGGCACTCATCTTACCCACAGTGTTGTCATCTTAAAATTTTCGGTCAGTGTACGATGTACAACACTTTTTGAAATGTCTGTCCAAGTAATAACCATCCTAAATTGTAGGTTGGGAGAGGTTCTTCAAATCTAAATGAAGAAAGAGCAAGCTTTACAAACACACGTTGCTTCCGTTCAATACGCGTAATATGAATATTGGAATGAGGACACCAAATAGTGGTGGTATATTCCAACTTAGATCTAACATGTGATGTAAAAATGATTTTAAATGCATTGGGTTTAGAAAATTCTGCACAATTCCTTTTAATGTACGCAAGAACTTTATACGTTTTGGGAATAACATAATTGATGTGCGGAATAAATGTCAAAGTGGAATCGAATAGAACACCTAGATCCAGTTTCGAACAAGCCGATTTCAGAGAAAAATTACCAATTTTGAACATTACAGGAATCGGATTTCTGCAATGCGAAAAAGTTTCATGAATACACTTATCCGTGTTCAATGAAAGCTTATTTAAAAGGCGCTAATGATTAAGACTGCCTATGTCTTTTTAAAAATCTAAGACATCATTAATTGTAGAAACTTTTAAAAATACTTTTAGATCATTCACATAGAGCAAAAATGTTGACTTATAAAAACAAGTTGATATGTCATTAATAAATAGTGCCATTTCGATACACATGTCCACAATTGATAGGAAGCTCTATTAAAAAGTATATGATTTAGAATGGTTCTTTTCCCCATCAATCAACCCCCTTTATATGTAGTCGTTAATTAAGGAATAGAATGCAAATTGATTGAAAAAAATTTAAAAACTGTCGTTACTCTTGATATGCATTCAGTAATTGCAATTTTTTCCGCTGGAACGATTTCCTTCGCTCCCTAACCTACGAACCACAGTGGCGACTCGTCGACAAGTGAGAGGGCTTGTCAGAGACGACAACTTCTCATACAAAATATACTAAAATAATCCTGGGGAAATGGGATTTTTGTTGCCAATTTTTTAATATCCACATCCCACCTTTAGCGCTGTTTTTTTGACAAGGCATATAAGTTGACATGGTTCCTTCCCATAACACCAACTGTAATGGTATATTGCTATGTGAGTGGATAAATTGTGAGATTGCGGGAGAAATTCTAAAAATTTATAATTTTTTTCTCTCCACTCAACTAATTTTGGGCAATTTTGAACCTATCCTACCTGTAACAATAAGGCGCTCTTCTACCAAGTTTTTGTTTACTTACAGTTCGATTCAATAGAGTAGCAGAGGTAGTAAGATAGACCTCACTTCCGCCAATTGGGAATATTGTTCCATACTAGCATAATCAATTTGGTATCTCCTGGCTGGAAGAAAAGGCTGACAATTGCGGTAGTACCAAAATTGGCAGCCGCTTTTCCTAGATAGTTTTACTTGGCTATCCAAGTTTTACTTGGCTATCCCAGGGATCGTTGGCAATCAGAATGTAATATGCCCAGTGTGTCGCACACTGAAAAAGGCCAAACTGCCTTGCAGCATTAGATCCTGCTAGTTTTATACTAACATATAATTGTGCACAATGCTGTAGTGGCTTTTCTACTGATTATTTCTGAACGTGCACAACCAATCTTATTAGAATGCCCTCGTATTTAACCCCCCCATAATAAAGTTTAATCCTTGGAACCTTCAAATACAGATGATATACAATCGAATAAAAAAAAATTACTTGAACTTACCTTGACATTCACTTAACAGCCCATCAATCATTCCGAATGTCCCTGAAATCAAAGACAAAAAGCATGTGAACAACCAGGCGCTCAAAATTACACATAAGGAATGATGATTTTTTTTCTACATTATTAACATTCCAGTCGAAGTAATGAAATCCCTAAACTAGATAACGCACGAATTTCCCTAAGTGCGCAGTAATGTAAAAATATGTGTCATGACATATAAACGTGCGAGCACAATAAGACCGGGTGCAACATGTGTGTCGTACGGAGAACCCTGGAAATAAGGTCAACAAAACCATGAACTTTACACAGGGATAACAGCGGTGAATGTAGGGTAAAAAATCTAAATGTTGCTTCGCTCTTTTGAAAATGTTTCGTTACTGGGAGCAAAAGTTTCATAAAAGGGTAAAGTAATTGAAATGTACTGAGATGAAGTGATGTGAGAAGGATGTCGGTGTGTGTGTGACAAATGAAATTAAGTATGCAGGAAAGGGATACACAGGTTTTGTTGTTGTCCGTGGTAGGATACGGTATCCTGTGATGGCTGCTCGAAGTATGTTCATAGTATAATATATTAAATGGGCAATTAATGGTCAGATCATGGAGGACTTTTTGTAGCGGTAACTTAATTAATGAAAAATAATAAATTTTATTCTCACAATTTTTGAAACACGAAAATGGGACAAACTGGTATAGTTCCAATTTTGTGGAAAAATAAGGAAAGAAATAAAAATATATTTTACAATATTCGGATTCAATGCACTGCAATGTTTAATAGGATAATATCAGCAAAAATCTACAGGCGGATGTGTCGTGGGCGACCGTTTATGATGAAGAAAAACCCCACAAATTAATGTTTCTATCCCCCAAATATGAAAATGGAAATCTTCTTCCCATTTCTATCTACTCTCTAACAATAACAATGTATTTCCGATTGCGATAACAGCGCACAATCTTTAACTAGTTTGATAATAAAATATAAAAATATTGAAAAATATTACTCAGAGGAATGATCATAAAATTCAAAAGTATGTGGATTCACATCTCCTAGCAAGCAATATTTTAAAAACCAGCAGAGAGGCGTGTAATTGAAATGGAAAAATGGCATAAAAAGAAGGTGATAGAATTCACAAGGGTGGCCCAAAATTCGCCTAACGACCTAACAAATAAGACACAAAAAAAGTTTGAAAAAATCTTTTTTATTTTTCAGCATAATCTCCCTTCAAATCGATGCACTTTTTCTAGCGATGTTTAATAGCTTCTATAGTCTGCTTATAGTAAGAACTGTCAAACTCCTTAAAATAGTCACCTACCGCTGACTCTACCTCTTCATTGTTGGTAAATCTTTCAGCACCGAACCACTTCTTTAGGTTTGGATATAGAAAATTGTCCGAAGAACTAAAATCTGGCGAATGAGTTGTTCATAAATTTTTACCATCGCAATAGTGAAGCACTGTCTTGATGAAACAACACTTTCTTTTTCGGCAAATGCGATATTTTCCCATAATCTCATGACTTAAACGTTGCAATAAATTAGCATAATATTCGCCGTGGATGGTTTTTCCTCTCTGAAGATAATCAATAAAAATAACACCTTGCGCATCTCAAAAAAACAGACGTCATGACTTTGACTGCAGACGTAACCGTCTTTGCCTTCTTCGGACACAATTCTTCTATTCCAGTCCACTGCTTTGACTGTGCTTTTTTTTTTCAGGTGTGAAGTGGTGAACCTATATCTCATCCATGGCTATAAATCGACGCAAAAATTCGACTTTGTTGCGGTAAAACATCGTCAAACTCTACTGCTCTACTAAAACATCGCTGTTTGTGCTCTATAGAAAGCAAGAGCGGCACCTATCTTACCCACAGTGCTCTCATCTTAAAATTTTCGGGCAGTATACGATGTACAACACTTTTTAAAATGTCTGTCATTTCAGCTAGGTCACGCATCTTCAGACGAATACCATTTTGTAGATTTTCTTAAGAGAGTCTGGCGTGGACACCTCAATTGGTCGATCACTACGGTGTTTGACTCGACATCTCGTACGGCCTCGTTTAAATTCTGCTACCTAATATTTTATAGTCGTAAACAAAAGAGTAGGCTGCCGCAGAGTAGAATCTCGGCTTCGGCTTTAATATTGGTTGGACAGAACCTTTTCAAATGAAAGTATGCAATTACCAGTTTTTTGCTGGTTTACAATTTCACTGAGATCATTCAATTTTGATGGCTCAAATAAAAATTCTAAACAACGTGGTGCTTTGAACTTTAAAACATATATTTTATAAGGTTGCCACTTTTCAGCAAAATAATTTTTCCTTTTTTAACTACTGACACCTTCTATACCTCAGGTCGCCTAGTGTTGGACCGGCTTCATATAACATATTATGACAAAGATATTGTGTGCTACTGTGTTCAAATCATATAAACGTATCAAAAATAGTTCTTTTCTAGGTTGGTAACTCTGTGACAAATAGTTAAGCCAAATTTCACATCATAGATATTAATGTTTGAACTACGCCTACATGGAGCTTTAGTCGCTATGAATCACTTCGACGGGAAGCGTCGCGCATTTTGCGTGCCCGCATTTTACGAGAACTCTCGTTCATTTAATGCTACTAGGCGACTATATTGTGCTGAATATGGACTACGGCGAATTAGTGAAGCTCCGAGTGCTAATTTAATTAAAATATGGGAAAAGCGTTTTGGAGAGACCGGTTCAACATTTAAACCACAAGCAAATGGTCGCCCAAGAACATCTAGGACTGAAGACAATGTTGAGAGAGTTATGGAGTCAGTACGAGGAAATCCACAAATGCCGACTCGCAAGAGATCGTCTGTCTTACAATTATCGCGACGAAGTTTGCAACGAATTTTAACATTGGATCTTACACTGCATCCATATAAGCTGCAATTAACACAAGAATTGAAAGAGTCTGACTTCATAGCAAGGCTCGCATTTGCTAATGAAATGCTTAATCGATTTTCCAATTTTAACAATATCCTTTTCTCTGACGAGGCTCATTTCCTTATGAATGGGTTCGTAAAACGTCAAAATTGTCTATTACTGGAACAGTGAAAATCCCAAAATCAAACACCAGAAACCATTGCATAGTCCTAAAGTGACAGTATGGGCAGCAATCTCTGGCAGAGGAATAATTGGTCCTTTTTTCTTCGAAAATGCGCAGGGCCAAAACGTCACGGTTAATACGGAACGCTATGTTGAGATGTTGGACGGATTTTTGGCTCCAGAAATTGAAAGTTCAAGAATAGTGAATTCCAGAACTTGGTTCCAACAAGATGGAGCTACCTGTCACACATCAAATGACTCCATGGCGGTGGTGAAGCAGATGTTCCCTGGCAGACTGATTTCGAAAAGAGGTGATATCCCATGGCCCCCACGTAGTCCAGACTTGACGCCTCTTGACTTTTTTTTTTTGTGGGGATACCTCAAACACAAAGTCTACAGTAATAATCCAAGAAACATCGTTCAGCTCAAGGAGAATATCCGTGGTGAAATGGCAGCCATTACACCAGTATTACTGAAGAAATTTTTTAATAATTTTCGTTTGCGGTTAGAGGAGTGCCGTCGTAGAGAGGGTCACCATTTAGATGATGTTATTTTTAAAAAATAAACTCCATTTATTACTCTACAATGCCTTAGATTTATTTTAATCATACCTTTTGTATTCATTTTTTAATCTATTCTTTAAATATGCACGTTCTATTGCGCCACCCTGTATTATGCATTCTGAGTATCCTGCGTCGGCCAAAATTGTCAATGTACTAATTTAAGTGTGAATATTATGCAACATTTCAAGCTATTCGCACAAAGGTCCTGATTTTTGTGTATACAAATCTTGGTTTCGCACCACGGTAATGCGCCACGTTGCACTCTTCGTGAGTTTTTCGAAAAAAAAATGTAACTAATATTGATTCACAGTCACCGCATGCTTCGGGGTTGGAAAATTAAACAGTTTTAGGCGAATAATATTCTTTTTTTTATAAAAAAAAAATAAAAATTTTATTTTATTTTCTGCACAGAGTAGTGTACTCGTATTTCTACAGTATTTACGGAATATAATGTAGTTTTATCGTTTTAATCGATCGAGGTTCCACCATCCTATGTATGAAATATATCGATATAAAGTTCATAAATTACCAAAAAAGATAGCCAGGATTCACAAAATGTTGAATTTTTTACAAAATTCTTCATAATTGTACATTCCAATGTTACAAACTCTTTAACTAACAAACCACACTCAATTAAAGTGAGAACATTTGGAAATATTTGGGGGATGAACTCTGTTCCAAAGCAACAAAAATATAAAATAAACAAATGTACACCGAAGCACACAAACTTACATGCGCGTATATACAAAAATATTACTTTTTTGTGGGTACAAATGAACGGGCGCAAAGTTAAATTGTTGTTTTATTGCCAGTATCCCAGCCTTATTGTTGTATTTACTATTGTGCTGGTCCATGCGCAGTTCAAATATATGCACACTCCAAACTTCTGAGCTCCTAATAGACGAAGGCGCCAAAATTCATTTAGTCTACACGTGTGTTTGATGATTTATGTTCAGTCGGACACAGCCACGTGAACGAATGAATATGAAAATGACAAACGAACAAAAGTAATCATAAAAAGCTTTCGAGGATAACAAACGGCTGAACGGAATGATGATAATAATCCTACATACAATCGCAAAAACAATTGAAAAACTTTATATATTATACTCAATTATTGGTAACAAGATGTAAAGGCTGTTTGTTGCTTGCTTCAAGAGGAACTGTGTGTGGCATCACAACTTTAGTTGTGTTTGCTGTTGTCAGCAAGGATAATCCTCAAGTTATTGCGTTTCTAGAAGAATGATAAAAAATTAATAAAATATTTTACCTTGATTTATATATAGTAAATAGAATTAAGAGTAGATTTGGTTTCTCAAATGTAACAGGCCACCAAAAAATCGCACAAGAGCGGCAAATTTCAAAGCGAGAGCAAATTCAAGCATCGGTGGGATTTTTCGTTTTGCCATTTACGATATATTCGCATCCTGGGGGATGAATCGAAACGAATGTTGGGTGTTTTGTTATAACGAAGGAGAGAAAAAAAAAAACCATCGCAGGCATCGCAGGTTCTTTGTGATAAAAATAGTTATACACAAGTGATGGTCCAGGTAAGAGGTATACATACAAAATAAGTTTTCGTCAACGGTATAGGGCGCGCGTGCTGTTACTCCTGTTATGAGGTTGCTGGCGCAAAATATATTTCTTGACACAGGGTATAATATTATAGTATAAAGATCATGTTTGCTCTTTAGGCATCCAACACTGCAGAGAGGACTGCATGGAAGCTCATCCCCTCAAGATGAAGTAAGTATGATTCATTGTAAATTGTTTACCACAAACAATTAAGATTCGGTGAAGTGTTTTCTACAAAATGAAAATACTTTTGGCTGGTTTGCATTTGGCTATGATTTTAATATTAGGATGCACTGAAAATGATTTACTAGGCTGCGGCGGTGTGCTAAGTTTCCCCTTCTTTTTGCAACAAATAGAAATATTCAAATGAGAAATTATCCCACTGTGTCCACAAAATAAAATCAGCTTTTATTTCTTTCGAACAAACAGCAAATAGAAATATTCAAATGAGAAATTATTCCACTGTGTCCGCAAAATAAGATCAGCTTTTACTTCTTTCGAAATAATTTGTATTTGCACCCTATCGGACAAAGAAAAGGCGACTTTGATGACAACCTAATCTTAAAAATCGATTGAAATAGAAAGAAAGGAAGCACGAAGGGATGCAGAAAAGAGATACTAAATGTCCTGTAATATTTCTAGCCTGCTAAGTGCAATTTTGTTAGTCACTTCGTGTAAGATAGTGGCCGTCCAATGTATAGGGTGATTTTTTAAGATTTAAGTTTTTCAGGTTGGCACTACTGATTGGTAATGGCATCCAAACGTCATCTGTCAAAGTGAAAAGTGTACAGTATACTCTGCCATTTCATCATGGAAAGACTAACAAACAAGCAATGATTGCAAATCGTTGAAGTTTATTATCAAAATTCGTGCTCTGTACAAAATGTGCATCGTTCGATACAACCATTTTATGGTCATCATAATCGACCTGCTGAATCAACAAATTGTGCTGTTGTCTCCAAATTTCGCACCAAATTTACTCGCATGCGTAGAATGAAAATATTACAGCCGTAGCGACCAGTGTTAATGTCCACAAAATAAGATCATCTTTTACTTCTTTCGAAATAATTTGTATTTGTACCCTATCGGACACAATTTACTTATGGCAACGATTTTTCCAATCCTCGAAGAATGCCAAATAGTTACTCTCCGATGTCTCCGATGTTGGCATAAATAAACTGTGCCCGATGGGGTGCAAATAAAAATTATTTCGAAGAAAAAAAGTTGATCTTACTTTGTGGACACAGTGGAATACTTTCTCATTTGAATATTTCTATTTGTTGCAAAAAGAAGGGGAAACTCAGCACGCCGCCGGAGCCTAGAAGATCATTTTCAGTATACCCTGATATTGAAATCATAGTCAAATGCAAACCAGCCAATACAGAGCGCTGTGCTATTCACGTTGAATATCTTCTAACGCCTCAAAACCGTGTCTCCGGAGCGATGTTTTAAGAGTAAGATATAGCCAAAAGTCACAAGGAGCTAAAACTGGCGAATACGATGGCTGTGGAGCGATATTTGGCGAAAAACTCACGAAGATCCACTACAGTGTGAGATAGCGAAATATTGTGGTGGAAAAGTCAAGAGTTATCTGACAATAAAAACAACTTCTTTTTACAAATAGCTTCATGCACATAGCTTCATGCGCATAACACTCAAATAGTATACCTTGACAGTTGGCCTGCTGCTATAGCAAATTTATAGTGTACAAAATAACATTGATTTTTGAACAGCTTTGGTTCAATTTTTTGGCTTCGTTTTACCTTTGACACTGCATTGACTGTATAGATCATTTGTTTTCGGATCACAGGTATATATCAAAGTTTAATCTCCAGTAAGAATACTTTTTATAACGAACTGGCTGGCAGAATTCATGCCTGCAATGCGACGATGTTTTTCGAAAATTGAAATGGATTTAATATCCAACGAAATTTGATACTTCTGACTGATCGTTTGATCTGACTGATCTGTTTTAAAAGCCAACATCATCAGAAAGGTCCCTAATTGTTAATCGACGATTGAGCTCTTTGGACATAAGTTTCACTGGTAGAGGTTGATGGTCATTCGGTCTTCTTTGACCTCTTCATGCCTCTTGGAAACATTTCATTCCTGAAAAATCTCTCCACTGATTGCAGATTCGATATATCCGCTCCCCTTACAATGTGAGTCCGTAATAAAATGCGATTTCAAAATCTATGATACCGAAATTACGTCAACAGAAATAAACTACCGGAATAAGAATCGTGAATATAAACCAGAATCATAAATATAAATAAAATAAGATATAATCGCCAATACCTGAAACAGACGATTAATTCATGAAATCAGCAATTTACAATCATCTACTGATGAAAGCAATGAAAATGAATTTTTGAAACTTTGTGCAGTTATGGGTTAAAACTAACAGAGTTAGAACTAATGGAAGTCACCAAATTTGAATCGTAATAAAGGAAGAAAGCAGACAAATGACTTCAACTAGAAATATGAAAATATTTGTGTACCTTCTTCTTAAACCACATGCAAGCGATCGAAACCTTACTTTTTGGGAACAAAAATCACACTGTTACATTGCTGCAGTCTGAACTATGAACTACGAGTATGACAAGTAATTAATAAGTGATCATAAAAGGCAAAAGTTGCAAAAATGGAGAGTCACAAAAGCGCAATCAAACCTACAATCTGCGTTTATTTAAATAAGCAAAATGAAGCATATCCGTTATCCATATTCCGAAGCTCTGCTAACGCCATCTGTCGCTGGTAGTTTGCTGTATTCAGTGTCATATTCTAATATTGTACAGATATAAGAGAGAACAGTTACTATTTTCTTATAAGAAGGGAACAGTATAACAGATTACTTCGAGTGGTTGGTGATGATTCTATCATTTCTTAGTTCCTCATAAACTAATTTTCTATACAGAAAATAAAAAATTCCAACCCAATAATTTTGGTTTCAGAAGCAAAAAAAAATGTTTCCAGCTACGATTACGATCTTCAGTTTATTATAATAAATACTCTTATACTAAATATGATATATTTCTTAGATTATATAATGATGCCGATACTCATGATTTTGCAACGACTAACTAGACTTAAAAAATTCTATTCTTTTGAAAAAGTATGAAATGAAATAATCAATATAAACAAAAAAAAAAATAAAAGTCAATCCATTTGGAATAAATTTTGTTGAAATAATTTTTATCAGAAAGTATAGTCTGCTTGCCAAGTCTAGTTGTCATGTTATAAACTTTTGACGAATCAATAAATGATACAAAAATCTTGCGTTTCATCATTTTAATTTTCAGAAAAATTGGTCAAAATGGGGACAAGAAAGTTCAATTTGTGATACAGCATCAATAGAGATTCCCATTTAAACGTAGCGACATTTTAGAAAAGTTTTCAAAAATTTATTGGAAAAGCGCAAAGCAGAGGAACTGCGCTACTTCTTCTTATGCCATGATAAAATGTCAAATCGCAATACTCTGGCATTAGCAAAATTCGTAAATTATCTGATTTTCTCGATTTTTAGCGCTCCGAAAATACAAGGAAAATGAGAAGAGGTAAAAAGGTTAATCGCAGAAATGAAAAAAGGCGACTTTGATGACAACTTAATCTTAAAAATCGATTGAAATAAAAAGAAAAGCATGAAGAGATGCAGAAAAGAGATACTAAATGTCTTGTAATATTTCTAGCCTACTGAGTAAATTGTAGAATGATAAATAACTCATTGAGTGGTACCGATCTTTCTGCCAGACTTTTATAGTCAAAGTGTCGAAGTAACAGACACATCGACTATAAAAATCTGACAGAAACTTTTCAAATAGGCTTTCAGGATCAGCCTCAAATGCCTTACAGATATGTGAATTTTGAAATTGATTAAATTGAAATTAGTCCATATAAGAACTGAACCAACTCCAAAAATATTGAAATTTTCAAAGGTTTTTTTAAAATTTTGTCATTCATTCGTTCAGTAAAAGCCATAGTTGAGTACAGTCACTAAAAAGAATCATACCAAGTGATATGTCTTTTAAAGGAGGCGTTTCCTTTTTGAAAAATACCAAAAAAAAATTCATTCGAAAAATGAAGTAAATCAATATGTTATGAATGAATAGAGGTCATTTCTGATACGCCCTTATGAGTATGTAGCGGTAAGCAAGCACAGCGTCAAACATACTGTCGACCAGACGTATTACAATTAGGCGATATCGACCTAATAGGAAAGGCTTGCTCCATATTGGAGAAAAATATCAGAAACCATAAGATATTCAGCAAAAATTATCAGAAACAGGCTCTGGAGTAGAATATCGCCAGATATTACAAACATAGTTAATTCTATTCCCAGCCATCTTAAAGTTGTTATAGACCATAAAGGCTACCATACCAAGTGTTAAAACGTAAAGATTTTGTATATTTCTAACTGTAAAAATATCTGCATAAAATAAACTGTGACAAACGGCATCCCAAAATTTTCAAAATTCCTTTTAATTTCGAAGTTATAGAGTCATAAATGTTAATACAGGGTGTCCGTCGGGAAAGTATATTACTTTGTTTTGCCGCCAATTTGGTAAACATTAGCCTTGACAGTTCATATTTGGCAGTCGTGAAGTAGAGATGTGGAAAATTTATTAGGAAAAAATAATTGACAAAAGAACGTGTCTTAATCGTTAAAACATTTTATCAAAATCAATTATCGATTACTGTGACGATAAGAAAGTTACGTGAAATTTTTGAGAGAAACAAAGTACCTACACAACGCACTATTTATCGTGTAGTGAATGATTTCGAAGAAAGAGGGTCTGTAGCTGATAGGACCAAGCATGGACCACAATGTACTGCAATATCAGCTGAAAACATTACTGCTGTTCAAGAAAGTGTTCAAAATAATCCATTAACCTCAATTCGACGCCGTACTCAGGAGCTTGGTCTTCAAAGGACAACTTTGGCCACAATTTTGCACAAGGATTTGCATTCGTTTCCATTTAAGATTCAGTTGACACAAGAGCTTTTTCCACAAGACCATTTACGCTGCCGTACATACATATATATATGCCAATATGATGTTACAGCTCGCCCATAACAACACCGATTTTCATGAGAAAATCATAGCGAGTGACGGGGCACATTTTCATTTGAATGGATATGTGAATAAACAGAATAGTCGGTTCTGGGCAATGGAAAACCCTCAAATTATTTATCAGTCACCTTTGCATCCATTTAAAGTGACAGTCTAGTGTGCAATTTGGTCAGGAGGAATTATTGGATTTTACTTCTTTGAAACTAAAACGGCGTAACGGTAACTGTCAATAGGGAGCGATGTCGTGATATGATGGAAAACTTTTTAACGCCACAACTGCATGCCTTGGGCTTGATTAACAAGTGGTATTAACAGGCTAACAGAGGCGGGCATTTATCTGGTGCTGTATTCCATACATAATTGCCGACATTAAATAAAACATTTATCAATACAAGATCCATTCTCTTTCATTTAATCAAAAATTGTAAATATATAAAGTAGTATACCTTCCCGACGGACACCCTGTATGTGCACTGCATAAAATAAGCTGTGACCCACTGTATTTGTATAAATTTTTTATGATATGATTTGAGATGCAATAATCTTATCAAATTTCAGCATTATAAAATACGTAATAAGCTTAAATATAATACTAAAATATAAGGGTTTAAGTATACGAGTAAATGATCTATTTTCACAATATTTCTAGATTACCTTAGTGCTGTTGTTTGCTAACTCTCCTGACAATGTCATTACCATGCTAATATTGTGTTTGTTGTTCGCAGAATTTCACTTTCTTTCAACCTCCGACAACAAATAACGTATAAATATTCCGCATTATACCTATACATACACATTACCCCAATGCGTAACACGTAACGTAACGTAATGCCCTCCAACTCATGCCCATCATCATGCCCTTCAGCGACCTAATTCCCTGTTCATTTGCTTTGAAGTTAGTTCTCTAGGATGGTGAGAGACGCAACTCCCTCTATTACTATATATTCACACTAGTCATTACATGGTTGTAAAGGAATTTAAAATGTTCACAGTGCACAATTTATTTTACTCTCTACTTCCTCTTCAAACACCAACCGCAACTCCTACTATCCTGTTCATTACAATGTTGGTGGTATTTTACATGTTGTAACGGAGGTCCTCTGTTTACTCGGATACAGCAACGCAATTCTTTGTTCACTCCAGCAGAAATCCTGAAAATATCTGATATCCTGTTCGAAACGATGTTCTAATCATTTTTGTGCTAAAATATGTAGTTCGTCTTTTGTTGAATGTTATTCCAAATGTAATGGTGGCGATAAAATCCATCACAACTATTTGTTTCCCTCCCTGATGTTGATGTTGCGTTAATCATCTGCTGGAGCTTATAATTGCCTGTTCCTTACAATGTTGGTGGTATTTAAAATGTAACAGAGACATTTTTGCGCAATACACATCACACACTCCCGGTAAAACAAAATCATTTCGTGACAAGATTTGTGAGAAAATTACAATATTATTCCCCATTTTCGTAACCTTTGCGTTATAACTAATAAGAAAATAATAAAAAAAAATTGATCTTAAGATTTGAAGGCGAAACCTAATAGTAACCCATTTTAATGAAGGTGCCAGACAGTTAACCAAAGTTTCAAGAAAAAAAAAATAGTAAAATAGTTTGACTTTTTTTACTTAAACAGGGATATGACAGAGATAAATTGTCAATTGTCCATCAATATCAATACTATCAATTTAAATTGTCAATCAATACTATCAAATCGAGAATATTAATTACAATATAAACTGGAGTTCGCCTAATGCATACAGGAACATACCAAAACCGGTGGGCAGGCATAAAATTGGACAGAGGCAAAGTTTATATATCCAACATCATGGATTGCGGCTTTTCAAAAACAGTTTCTATGCATTATAACTGATTTATTACTCAACAATCATGCCCATAGTTAAAGCGCTCCCCAAACGTATATTAATTGTAGAATTCTTTCCCCGGAGCCAACAAATATCATCCTATATTGTTCAAAAATGTCAGAAAATTTCAGAAAAATTATTATTTTTCAATAGCTGAAGTTGAAGAAAATAAAGCAAATTTTCTTACATCACAGGAATGAGATATGAGAAATCTTTCCATATTCTATAGAGTGGCGCATAAGTAACGTTAAGACTTGATCAGTGAATACATTTCTTGTTTAAGTTTTTTTTCCGTCTCTCTATAGAATTAACTAAATAATACTTGGGAAATTTATGATGGAAAGGCTCAGCACAGAAACAACACCAAAGTTGTTCAATTTTACTTTGAAAGTCAGCATTCAATTATCTAGATCATATCGAAATTTCTTCTATATTCGAAATGCTCCTAGCGCTCCAACAATTTACCGATTCGTTTAGCGTTTTGGGCAACAAGGGGCTGACTGTGACCTTCCGTGTGCTGGAAGACCTCAGGCAGTTCGAAATGAACTGCTCGAGTGCAAGCAAGTATTGAGGAAATCCCGAAGCTTCCACCAGGCGACGTTCTTGTAGTCGTAGACTACAAGAAGCACATTAAACCAGGACGGATAGTCAGAAGAGTTCCTTTGCTTAGACAAAAAAAAATTAAAGGCTAGATTAGTGTTTGCAAAAAGTTATTTCAATTGGTCCGAAGGAGACAGTGAAAAAAAATGGTGAAATATATTGTGGAGCGATTAAATAAAAATTAATGTATTTGGAAACTACTGTACCCGGAATATTCGACGTCCTAAGGGTAAGGAATTCCATGTTCGCTTTACAAAGAAGACGGTCACGCCCGGTGGCGGCAATATTATGGTCTAGAGTTGTTTCTCGTGGTATGGCGTCGGTCCGAATTAGCGACACTATGACCAGATTCCACTACAAACTTATCTTGGAAAATGCGATGTTGAACTATGCTGTGGAAAGTATGTCTCTTAGATGGACATTCCAGCAGGATAACGATCAGCATACTTCGAAGATGGTAAAGGATTGATTCCAAGATAATAATGTTGCCCTTCTTGACTGGCCAAGTCAATCTCCGGACTTAAATCCAATCGAAAATCTTTGGAGAGAGTTGAAACAAAAAATTTGAAAGGAGGTTCTTAAAAATAAGAATCAGTTATGGAATTTTGTTCAAAAAGCTTGGTTTGAAATATCAGTAGAAACCCGCAGGAAGTTTATTGCCGGCATGCCAAAAAGAGTTAACAAAATAATTGAAAATAAAGGTGGATATACCGGCTTTTAACGAAGCTTATCCAATTTAACAGAAAAAGCTTGCTGTTTTTTTACTTTTTTGCTTATTTTAACTAAATGTACTTATTATTTTGTCCAATATTTTTTGATTAATTTTTTACTTTTTGAAAAAATCTGAATTTAATTTTTATTTTTTATTATTGTTGTAGTATTTATTTTATTTCTAATGTTATAAAAAAAGAAATTAGTATTTGTTTTTTCTTTTAATTTAAATAATTTTCGTCTACGAGCCTTTAAAAAAATATGTAATGTGTACTTATTATTTTGACCATATGTGTACATACTTTACTTCATTTTGCGACGATTTAAAGGGTGTCCCAGCAACAACGCAAGATTTAAATTTTAAATAAAACACAGATATTAAAAAAAAAAATCGTGAAACTTTATCATATCGTAAAGTAGAAAGAATGAGGTTATGTATGGAACAACACATCGGGCAGATGGCCGCCGCGGCTTTGCTGGCACACACGCGATCTTTTAATGAAATTTTCAATGACCATTTTGCATAAATGGTGCGGTACTTCATTAATGCAGTGTCCAATTTCCTCTTTTAAGACTCGAGTCGTCGTCGGCTTATTTGCGTAAACCATCGACTTCAAAAAACCCTAAAGAAAAAAGTCTAATGGTGTTAAATCGCACGATCTAAAACGCGAAATAACATGATCGAGAAATGACTGATGCAGCAATTGAATTGTTTCTCTTGCTGTTTGACATGTGGCGCCGTCTTGTTGAAACCACACGCCCCCCACATTCATTTCTTCAATTCTAGGTACGAAAAAACTGGTTAGCATTTCACGATACCGAACACCATTGACTGTTTGCTCTTGACATGCCTCATTTTTATAAAAAAGGGTCCAATGATTCCTCCAGCCCAAAATCCACATCACACAGCGACACGTAAGGATGCATTTGCTTCTCGTGAATCACTCGAGGATTTTCCTCACCCCAAATGCGACAATTCTGTCTATTGACGAAGCCATCAAGATGGAAATAGGCCTCGTCACTGAAGATGACTTTATCGGCAAAATCAGCATTTTCATGTTGTCTCTCCAATACCCAATTAACGAACTCAACTCAACAATTGAACTTTGTATGCATGAAGATGCAAATCTTTTGTCAAAATTTGCTGCGTAGTGGATTTGAAGACACCAATTTGCTGAACTCGATGTCGAATTGAGGTGGATGGAATTTGAGCGACATCATCACGTACAGCTGCGACATTTTCGGTCTATCAACGAGGTCGAAGGCGTGTTGTTGTCTTTACATCACTAACAGACCCAGTTTTTACAAATTTATCCATTAATCTCTTTACAGTTGACTCTTTTGGAGCATTATTGTGACCCCAAATTGATCGCAATTTGCGAACTGTAGCCGCAAAACTTTCACCATTTTGGTAAAACAATTTCACAATGAGAATGCGTTGTTCATTAGTGTAGCGCTTCATTTTTACTAACCCCGTACCTTCTACTAGCAAATAATAACAATTGTTCAAATAGCAAACAATGACACTTCGAATGGCGCCAAATTTAAATCTTGCGTTCTTGTTGGGACACCCTTTATGATAAAATTAAATGTTATATTTACGAAGTCTTCGCTGACTCCTACTAATAACACAATATTGAGTAAATTCAATGGATAATTTAGATATTTGTCGGATATTGGCTGGATGAACCTGTGCCAAATAAATAACAAGAGTCCATTTCAGCAGCGAATATCACACCGGTTAACGTCTTCTTCTTCTTCTTCTGCTTTTTATCTCGATATGCCTTTAAACTGTTTACTCAATTATAATTCTACATGGAACTGTTGCCCGCGATTATATTTTATACATCACAGCAGTAGCATAACACAAATATCTTCCTCCAACTCCTTGGAGCCTGTTCGCCAAAACAGTGACAGTATTTCAAACGTCACAGTGAAGGACAGTTAAGTTTTCCCAAAAGTATATAAGAAAAATTTCAAAATATTACAAGTTTTATGTCGGCAAATAATATACATTTTTGTTCAACGGATAGAGCTGGAACGCTTACGAATAGTTGATGAATGTAAACTAATATTCACCTACGTTTTCATCATACCCTGTTCGTAACAAAGTAGGCGATGTTTAAAAAGTGTACAAAAGCTTTTTCGTGCCATTCCTCAAGTACAGGAGAAAATGTTAATACAAATTTCAGTCGGTATTTTATATTAAGCGGTAATGCAAATATTTGAATGTATCCGTGTTGCTATCATATTATCAATTAGACATTTCATATCGCCTTTTGGTGGGATATAGTTAATTATAACTATGGTGAAAACAAAGGTTACTTGCAATTTTCCAGCTATAGCATTCTCACATCTAATTTAAATTGCACATATTGTAACATGTACTCAATGGCGTTGCCTTACTTTATTTTAACTATAAATTTTTGCTTTTGCTAAATACACGTCATCACTTATGATAAAATTATTCCACATAGTCTTAGTATTGCATGATTTCACAAATTGGCGATGAAAATATACTTAAGATCTTCCATAGAAATGTATGTTATGCCGTAAAAGACTGTTTTTTAATTGCTGATAGTCTTCTTTGTTATTACACTCTTGAATATTCCAGACCATCTAGCCCTCTAAAAAGCTGTCATTTACATAAACTTTAGTTCTGTTGACAAAATTTAATCTCAACAGTAAGACGCCGCCACATACATCTTTTTCCAACTCCTTAGAGCCTGTTCGCCGCAACGTTGGTGGTATTTCAAATATAACAGAAAAGGGTTGTGAACTTTTCCACGAACATCATGTTACAAGATATCCTTTGGAAATATCACGGCCTTTAGTTTCAATAAAAGATGGTGGAATACTTAGAAATGTTTGCAGAATTGGAACTACGCATTTATCATATCCTGTTAACAGTCACGTTAGAAATATTTAAAAAGTAAACGAAAGCTCTTTTTGTGGGATTTGCAGATACTCCTGACACTATTATAAGAAACTTGTACCGTACCGTACGTTTTCACGTTTAACATGGAGACACTAAGAGCATTATAGAGCTCTTTGGTATATGACTGGAGTTGCGTTTGTGAACGACAAAATTCAGGTGATGCTGACTTCATATTACTGATTTTTTTTTTATACAGGGTGGCCCAGAATGAACGAAGTGGTGTGAATTCCGTATAACTTTTTCATTATAATTTTTTTTTTTCTTTTCTTTTTAGTATTTTGTAAAGAAGACTTGGAGAATTTATAATGGAGCAATACACAACTGAACAACGTGCCCAAATCGTTGAAATTTACTTTCTAAATCAACGGTCCATTGTGTTGACTCTTGTTGCAAATTTTCGAGAACAAGGAGCAGTAAGGAACCTTCCTGGTGCTGGCAGACGACGAACGGTGCACACGGATGACAATATTCAAGTGGTACAGGAGAGTATTCAGGAGGATCCACAAACATCAACCAGGAGACGTTCGACGCAACTTGGCATCTCAAGAGGGTCGCTGCAGCGAATTTTGCATAGCATAAGAATGTTTCCATACAAAATTCAAATTGTCCAAGAATTGAAACCGACAGATTACCAGCAACGACTTGACTATGCAATTTATTTCCAGCAAAAAGCACAAGAGAATCCTAATTTTATTCAGAACTTAGTTATGAGTGACGAAGCCCATTTCCAATTATATGGGTTCGTTAACAAGCAAAACTGTAGGATATGGGCTACGGAAAACCCGAGAGTACTTCATCAATGACAATTACACCCAGTTAAGTGTACTGTTTGGTGCGTTGTTTCTTCAGAAACGATCATTGGCCCATATTTTTTTGAAAATGAACGAGATGTTGCCATTTCCATCAATGCTGATCGATATCGGGCCATGTTGGAAAATTTTGTAAGGACAGCCGTGGAAAACCATCCGCAAATATGGTTCCAACAGGATGGAGCCACAGCGCACACTGCGAGGGCCACAATGGCTCTTTTACGCGACATATTTGGTGAAAGAATAATTTCGCGTACAAGCAATTTTAATTGGCCTCCGCGTTCTCCGGATTTAACCGCTCCAGACTTTTTCTTTTGGGGTTATTTAAAAGGGAAAGTTTATGTTAATAAGCCCAGGTCTATTGACGAATTAAAATCCAATATTCGAGACGAAATTAACAACATAACACCGGAAATTTTACGAAAGGTCATGGAAAATGTGTTGGAAAGAGCACATTTGTGCGAAGCAGAAAATGGCCACCACTTGCGGGATATCATTTTTAATAACTAATCTAAAAATATTCCCCATAAATTTACTGTATTTAAAAAAAAAAAAATTAAAAAATATGTCTTAAATAAAAATTTAAAAGCAATTCACACCACTTCGGTCGTTTTGGGCCACCCTGTATTTTGAAATATGACGATATCTGTGTACTCGTATGACATACTTCGAAAAGAAACACTCTGTTCTATGTATGCTGTATACTGATGTTGATGGTTTATTCCAAAAAAAATGAACCAGCCATATGACAAAACTGAATGGAGATTATTTATTGATGGCTCTAAGTAAAGTTTAAAGACTCTTCTTTTGCATAATGGGAATGAAAACCCATCCATACCAATTGCTCATACATGCCATTAGTACAAAGGAAAATTACGAATCAATGACTGAAATTTTGACATTACTCAAATACAACAATAATACATGGAAAATTTGTGGTGTCCTTAAGGTGTGTGATTTAAATTTCTTTGTATATTTTAAATAGACTATCGTAAACAACTGTAAATTAATCTGTTTTAAGTCATTGCTTTGTGGACTGGTATGCAAGGATGCTGCACAAAGGATTGCTGTTGTTCTCTTTGCCCATGAGATAGTCGCGCTACATGTCATCATTACGTCAGAACAGAGTGTCCAAAAAGAACTGAGTATTCACCAGAAAAACAAAACATTTCAAAAAAACCTATAATTGATCCAAATAATGTTCTTCTTCTGACGCTGCAATAAAATTGGGCCTTTTTAAGAACTTTGTCATGACTCTGGACAAAGATGGTGCAGCATTCAAATATCTGTTAACGGTATTTAAATTAAATTTCATATACTAAAATCAAAGAAGGCATATTTGTTGGCCCTCAGATCAGAAAGCTACTGAATGATGAAAAATTTTCACAACATTTGTTGTAGAAAGAATATGCAGTCTGGCAATCTTTCAAGAGCATCGTGAACAGTTTTCTTGGAAACAATAAGAGTGAAAACTACAGATAAATTGTTGCTGAATTATTGAAAAATTATCACGAATTAGGTGCACGAATGTCACTCAAAATACATTTTCTTCATTCGCATTTAAATTTTTTTCCACAAAACCAAGGTGCGGTGAGCAACGAACAAGGAGTGCGTGCTCACCAAGATTTAATGAAAATTGAAAGAAATTATCAAGGATTTTGGGACAAAAACATGCTGGGAGACTATTGCTGAACTCTAATACGTGAAACCGAACCAACAAAATACAAACGACGTTCAAATAACGTCATTCACTTTTGAAAATTTATTGATTTTTAAATAAACTAATGATATTTTATGTCAAAAAAGAATAAAAACATTTTTTTTATATCTCGAAAACCTGACGTGATAGAGAAAAACCAATTAAAGATTTGAATACAGCCCACCAAATTACCCTAGGAAAATTATTGGGTTGCTCCAGTCCAAAACTTTGTTACCTGGGGTTATTACAGTACAGGGGCCATAAACACTATCCACAGCTTAGCTTGCGTTTTCGCCTTTAACGAAGAAGAGCAGTAAAATAAGTTGTGTTTTTCTCTTTGCTGCTTTCGAACTTTGATGTACATTCAAACAGTATTGAGTCAAACAAAACTGTTTAGTACAAAATCTTATCTTTCTGACGCCATCTGGCGCAACCTAATTGAACTTATACAATATAAAATACAGATTGCCAAAACTATCTATCGGGAAAATAAAGGATTTCTTTTTTGCGATACCTTGTATTCCGTTTCAGAGTACTTCTGCGAGCGCTGTCACAAAACTAGCCGACCTAACAAAGAGAAGCAAAAAAGTTGGCAAAATTGTCTTAATTTGTCATATCTTTCCAGCGATTCTCAATACCCTGTTTATATTAAGAACTGTCAAACTCATTAAAATAATCATCAACCGCAGGCTTCACCTCTTCATTGTTGGCAAATCTTTTACCATCTAGACAAACCTAGCGAAATCTGGAAAATAAGGTGGTAATGTAGATGAAGTAATTCAAACTCTAATTCGTTAATTTTGGCCATCGCAATAGTGGATGCGTAAACATGGATGAAACACGACTTTCTTTTCCGCCAAATGCGATCTTTTTTCACCCAAACGCTACAATAAATTAGCATAATATTCGCCGTTGATGGTTTTTCTTTTCTGAAGATAATTGATGGATTAATCTCATGCGTATCCCAAAAGACAGATGCCATAATTTTGCCTACAGATGCAACCGTCTTCCTCTTCTTTGGACACTATTCTCTCATTCCAGTCTAATGCTTTGAATGTTCTTTTGTATCAGGTGTGAAGTAGTGGACCATGACTATAAATCGACGCAAAAATTCGACTTTATTGCGGTGAAACATCGCCAAACCCTACTGCTCTACTGAAACATATTCACGACGCTGTTTTTGCTCTACCGAAAGCAAGCGCGGCACCCAACTTGCTCACAGGTTTCCCATCATCAAACCTCTGATAAATATACGATGTATAGCACTTTTTGAAATGCCTATCATTCCAGCTAGCTGACGCACCTTCAGCCGACGATCATCCAATTCTATTTTGTGGATTTTCTCAAGAGTGTCTGGCGTGGACACCTCAATTGGTCGACCACTATGGTGTTCGTCTTAGCAGCTCGTACGGCCAATTTTTTATTGCTTTGAATATTGATAGTTATAAAACAATATCTTAATAATTTAAATCAAAATAAATTAGTATTAGTTTAAGGCAAGTTAGCAATACTGCTAATATTACATTACTTACAATATTTTAAGATGAAAGAGAAAAAAGAAAAAAACATATACCTATATGTATATGTATATACAGGCTTGCCCATATTCGACGGACCCATCTGGCAACGCCATAACTTTTGACAGAGATGTCAAATCGCTTAATGACATACCGCGTTTGAAGCGTCAGTCCAAGCAGATTTTTACCATGGAACAATACACGCCACGCGAGCGCTCTGAAATAGTTGAAATTCAACAGAAGAAGTCAATTGTGAAAACTCAACGTGCTTTTAAAATATTAAAAAATGTGAGAAGTGCGCCTTCTAAGAACACCATTAAGCGTTTATACGAAAAATTTTCGACTGGTGAGGCTCTTTCTAATCCGAAGAGGCCAAATAAAAGTCGACCAAGGCGATCGGCCGAGAATATCGCTGCCGTACGAGCCAGTGTTGAGAGGTCCCCAAGAACATCCCAAAAACGCCGTTCTCAGCAGTTGGGCATGGCTCGGTCCACTTTACAACGGATTATTCGCGTTGATTTGCATTTGTTCCCGTACAAAATTCAATTGACGGAAAAATTGTTGCCTGCGGACAAGCCTCGTCGATTGGAATGGGCCCAACGAGTCATCGAAATGGCCGATGATGACGAGCAATTTTGGAACAAAATTATCATGTCCGATGAAGCCCATTTCACATTGAATGGGACCGTAAATAAGCAAAATTGACGTATTTACGCCACTGAAAATCCTCAGGAGATTCAAGAATTGCCTCTTCATGACGAAAAAGTCACAGTTTGGTGCGGCGTTAGTGCGAAAACGGTCATTGGGCCGTTTTTCTTCCAAAACGAAAATGGCCATGCTGTTACCATCAACCAGGAGCAATATCGCGACATGATGACCAATTTTGTGATGCCAATTATTCGTCGAAAGCGTATGAGGCAGTTCTGGTTTCAACAAGACGGCGCTCCACCGCACACAAGTCGCATAACAATCGATTTTCTGAAGAATTTGTTTCCGGGCCGTTTGATGTCGAAAAGTGGTGATTTGGACTGGCCACCGCGTTCGCCCGATTTGACGCCCGCTGACTTCTTCTTGTGGGGACATTTGAAGTCAAAGGTTTACGTTAACAAGCCAAGGACCGTAGAAGAGCTCAAGGACAACATTCGTGAAGAAATAGCCGCTATTCCGGCCGAAATGTTGGCGAAAACGATGGAAAATGCTGCAAAAAGGGCACAATACGCCATCAACGCCAGAGGCGGCCATTTGAGAGATATCATATTCAAAAATTGATGTAAACAAATCTACTTGGAACAAATTAAATGAATAAGATTGCCAACCGTCAAATTTTTATTTTTTTCTTTGATTTTTTTTTAAAAAACATGGGTCCGTCGAATATGGGCAACCCTGTATTTTCCACAGCATAGTTCAACATCGTATTTTCCAAGATATCTTTGTAATGGAATCTGGTCATAGTGTTGGTAATTCGATGTATTGGACCGACACCAATCACGAGAAACAACCCCAGACCATAACATTGCTGCCTCCGTGCTTGACCGTCTTCTTTGTAAAGCGAATATGGAATTCCTTACCCTTAGGGCGTCGAACATTCCGGGCAGAGTCGTTTCCAAATACATTAATTTTTGTCTCATCCTTGCACAAAATGTTTCGCCAATTGTTTTTTCACCGCCTCCTCCGGACCATTGGGAATGACTTTTTGCAAACGCCAATCTAGCCTTTAAATTTTTTTGTCTAAGCAAAAGAACTCTTCTGCCTTTCCGTCCTGGTAAATGTGCTTCTTTTAGTGTACAACGAACCGTTCGCAATGAAATTACATTTCCAACTTCTGCTGAAATCGCTCTTGAAGACAAAAACGGGTCCTTCTTCGCAAGTGTTACAATACGGATATCTGTTGTTTTTGAAGCTTTTTTTGGGGGGCTTCTGCGAGTTTCGACGGGGTTTTTAGGCTTTACAGCATTTTGTACAAAAAATAGTGACCGATTCATAGTTTCTGCTATAGAGCGAAGACTTTGGCCACTTTCTCTTATTCATGAAGCAATTTTTCTTTCCTCTGAACAATGACTTTTTCGACTCATGGCTGATTCTTTTTACTATATATTTTGTTATGAATAAAGATAAACAACAGTAAAATAACTCGCCTCTCCAAAAAGAATACAGCAGACTGCGAAAATATTAAAGAATTGAGCAATGTATTTATTATTTTGACCAAGTACTGAAATCACATCTGAACAAAACTAACTCACAAAGAAAACAACGGGGAAGCCCCAGTTTTGTTTTTACTTTCAAAGGCATTACCATATTAAAGTTATTTAAATAAAAAAAGAATTGCCATGTTTACTTTCCGTTAAAGTAACTAAAATTAAACATACTCGTAAAGCAAAAATAATCAGGCGTACTTATTTTTTCGACCATATGTGTAAGTTACTCCAGTCAACGAATACAAAGTTACGGAAGCAGGTTTTCTTATTCTTTTCAAAATTTGGTCAATTTGTGTGGGAGAGTCAGGTGAGGCCTTTGATGACCGCCTATGATCTGGCAAAGTTTTGATAATTTTATATCAATTTTTGATAAATTTATTTTTTACATACTCGCGACTACTATCATGTCCAGCAGCCAACCAGCCAGCCAGACATCACTCAATCGACTTAAAAATCATGAAACACATTTGATCAAAATATACTTGAAACTTTATGATGGATGATTGATTGAGAAGGAATCTCAGTGTAAAGACTTTGGCCGTATCAAATGATATTTACACCTTCATTCCTTTTGATGAAGATACGAGTATATGACAATATAAAATTGTTTCTTAACTCAGTTTTAAGATCGTTTTTCTATTAGCAATTATTTATTATTGCTAATAGAATATAATTCATAAATTTATGAAATTGATTATCATCAATGAAGATCGACAATAAATTCAAAAATGAAATATGAAAATTACAAACGCGTTTTACAAACTTTATTTTAAATGTGTTTTGGAAACAAAAATTTCAATTTATCCAAATAAATAAATTTAATTTTAGGAAACCTCCACTTAAAAATTTCAATTTATCCA